>OZ004706.1:23565673-23585673 GCA_963924515.1 Vespertilio murinus
CCACGCGTTGTCTCCACGCAGAGTGAAAGAAACCTCACGTAGTTTCTCTTGAGGAGGGGAAAGACAGACGGGGGAGAAAAGACAGGGCTGTCTCTATTCGTGTTTTTAAAAAGAGTTCTTTTAAAGGAAGGTCTTGGCCGGGACACAGGTAGTTTTGAGCTTCGGGCCTGGGACACTGATCTGCCTCCACCGCCCTGACTCTGGGGAGGGGGCATGCTGTCGCCGAAGGCTTGCGAAGGGGAGGTCTGAGGGTGTCTATGCCCTCCACCCAGGTCTCGGCTGCACACCGTGGAGTCCTTCCATGGGCGTCACGCCCGGGGATGGAGGTAGGAAGGTGGGGAATCCATCCCCAGAGAGGAGATGGCAGAGCTTTCGGTGGTGCAGTTGGTTATGCCCCCACTCTTCGGCAGGAGAAGTTGAGGCAGGTGGTTTGTTTGCCGAAGCAAACAGGTAGGGTCCCCTCCCTCGGCCCACTCAGCTCACGACGGACCGCTGCAGGAACTGCCCGTGGGTCCAAGGAGGTTTAGGTAACCCTTATGCCTGAGGTTGGGGAGCCAGCGGGGACGGGCTGGTGGGGCCTGAGCCAGCCTCCAGCTGCCCCAGGACCTGGACCGGTGAAACTGGCCCGGGCCCCACACTGGGAATGCGAACTGAAACCAAAGTCCGGGCTGGGGTGGGGGAGACAAAGATGCCAGGCTGATGGCCCAGGTCCAGGTGGTTTCTCCCGGGCTAAGAAGAGCAGTGGAGGTGTGCCCGGGGAACGCTGGCCCCGATTCAGTGTGGCGCCTGCGGTTCCCTGGCCTGGCCCGGGTCCGGTCTCAGGATAGTCTGCTTATGGGAGGGCACTGGATGCAGCTTCATCTTCCTAAACCCACTCACCTGGGGCAGGGGCCAGGCGGCAGCCCAGAGAACGGGCGGTCCCCATACTGGCCCGGAAGAAGGGTTGTGTGGTTACCTTTCTCTACAAGAGGAAGGCCAAGACTTTGGGGGAGGTGAGCCAGGGTACCCCAACATTTTACCCACAAGCCCACCACCCGGCCCTAGTAGTAAAGAGGACAGGACACAGCCCTGGGGTACATGTTTATGTGAGTAATAAAATATTTACTATAACATAAATATAAAGGGAACTTCCCGGTCTACGTTGTTATTATTATTGGTTTTTTTTTTGCAATAAAGATACAAAGAGAATGCACCAAAACATTGTTCCAAAAAAAATAATAAAAATAAAATTTAAATTCCAACGGTAACAAACAAAAAAACAAGGAATGGAGGAGGGGGAAGCTCCAGACACATCCAGAAAATAAATAGAGAGACGGTCAGAAATCTGGAAATCATATTAAAATATCTTTTTTTCGGATTAGTCGGTGTACAAAATCCTTTAGGGTGGGGGGACGGAGGGCAACCCGGAAAACCAAAAATAAAAATCAAGCACAAAAATGTTTCTTCTCCCCGCCAGTGTGTACATATCTCACATATTTACATGGTTCCCACCTCACCCCCAAAGTAGGGGAATTTCTCTCCCGGCCTCCCACATCCCAGGGGGGCTTGCAGAGGGAGCAGACGGAAGCTGCAGGGACTCAGGCAGAAGGCTTTCAGGGAACGGCTTATTTCTACAGCTGGTTAAAAAAACACCTCCAACTTTTCCAAGTTGCATTTGTTTTGTGGCCAGGAGGGCAGGGCCCCGCGGGGAGCGGGGGTCAGTCTGCGGCGGGGGGGCAGGAGCCCCTTGCCGTGAGGGTGTGGGTGGGGAGCGCAGACCCCTACGGCGTGGCCGGCACCGAGTTGGAGCTCCGATAAAACGAAACGAAAATGAGCACTCAAAAAAAATTTTTTTTGTTAGTTTTTGTGTTATTTTTTTTGTTGGTTTTGCTCTTTTGGGGGTAGGGCTGGGACGGTAAGAGGGGAAAAAAAATAAATTAGGCTAGAGTAAAGCTTTGGCTATTTCCTGCTTTTTATACACAGACGCGGCTCTCGCGGCCTCCCCTCCGGGGCCCCGATAAATACAGTATACAGCGATTTAAATTAAGGGCGCGGGCGGAGTTAGAAGGACCCCAGGAGCCGAGAGGCTCCGCGAATAAATAAAAACCGTAAAAAAAAAAACCAAAAACACCAAGCCCCGGAGGAAGGATCAGGGGAATGGGGCGCATCCTCTTGGGGGGGAGAGAAGGAGGCGTAGAGCGAGTCAAGTGACAGCTCCCCACTCTCGATCCGCAGGCTCGGGCATCCGCGCCGCCGCCGGGGAGAGGGGATGGGGAGCCCTTCTCTCTCCCGGGGAATTCCTAACCCCGCACCGCGTTACCTGTCGCTGTGGGGAGGCCGCTGCCGGGATCCGGCCCCGAACAGCCCGGGGGGGAGGCAGGCAAGGGCGGGGGGGGGGGGTTCGTCGAGGGAACGGGGGGCCGGGAGCGGGCGGCGGGCCGGATGCCCCGGGCGCGTTGGCGCGGTCCGGATCTTTCCTTTCTCTCTCTCTCCGGGGCTCAGGCGGCGGCGCCTCCTCCTCCGTCCTCTTCGCCGCCGCTCGCCGGAGGAGGTCGTCGGGTGTTTGGTTTTGTTCTAAAGTTTCTGGGCTTTCTTTTTTTGTTTGTTTTTGTTTTGTGTTTTGTAAAATCCAAAGCCACCGAACAACAAAAAAAAGAGTACAGGCCGCGCGGCGCCTCGCCGCCGTGCGCCGGCCCCGGGGCCCGGCGGGCGCGGGTCACTGCACGGAGCCGGGCAGCGTGTGGTGGTGGTGGTGGTGCAGCGCGGCCGGCGGCGGCGGCGGGGGCGCCGAGGGGGGCGACGCCCCGCCCCCGCCCGGGCCCAGCTCGCCGGGCGCGTACACGTCGTCCATGGGCGGGTGGCCGGCGCCGGCCGCGGGGGTCATGCGCTTCTCCTTCTGCCGCCGGTTGCAGAACCAGACGCGCACCACCTCCTTCTCCAGCTGCAGGCTGTCGGCCAGGCCGGTGATCTCGTGCGCCGAGGGCTTGGGGCACTTGAGGAAGTGGCTCTCGAGCGCGCCCTTGACCCCCACCTCGATGGACGTGCGCTTCTTGCGCTTGCGGCCCTGCGCCGCGATCTTGTCCAGGTTGGTGGGGCTGCCGCTGGACGAGTCGGTCTCCTCCAGCCACTTGTTGAGCAGCGGCTTGAGCTTGCACATGTTCTTGAAGCTCAGCTGCAGGGCCTCGAAGCGGCAGATGGTGGTCTGCGAGAACACGTTGCCGTACAGCGTGCCCAGCGCCAGCCCCACGTCGGCCTGCGTGAAGCCCAGCTTGATGCGCCGCTGCTTGAACTGCTTGGCGAACTGCTCCAGGTCGTCGGAGCTGGGCGCGTCCTCGTCCGAGTGCTCGCCCACCGACGAGCCTCCGCCTCCGGCGCCCGGGTGCAGGTGCGCCGCCGCCGCCGCCGCGTGCAGGCCGCCGGCGTGTGCGTGTCCGTGTGCGTGTCCGTGGGCACCCAGGTGCGGCGGAGGCGACGGCTCCAGCTGCGCCTCGTGGCCGTCCTCATGCAGCGCGTGGTGCAGGCCCGGCCCCGCGCCGCCGCCGCCGCCCGCCGCCAGCATCCCGGCCAGGCCGCCGCCCCCGCCCCCCGGGTAGGCCGCTTGAGCGTACAGCCCGAGCGGCTGGGGCTGGTGGCCCCCGCCGGCCCCGGGCGACGGCGACATGGCCGGGCCCAAGTGGTGCGCCGTGCCGCCCTGAGCCCACGCCGCGCCCGCGTGGGCCGCCCCCTGGTGCACCAGGCGCGCGTGGAAACCGCCGCCGCCGCCGCCGTCGTCGGCTCGACCAGCGCCGCCGCCGCCCGCCTTGCCGTGCTCCAGGTGCGGACCGCCAGCCCAGTCGCCGCCGCCGCCGCCGCCTCCCGTCGGCAGCCACTGGGGGTGCGCTAGGCCCACGGGGTGGCCCGCGCCCGCGCCCAGCCACTCGTGGTGCATCAGCTTCTGCACTTCGCGGTACGCGGCCCCCGCGTGCAGCCGCTCGGCGGCCGCCGCCGCTGCCGCCGCCGCCGCCGCGGCGTCCGGGTGCATAAGCGGACCGGTGCCCCCAGCCCCGCCGCCGGGGCCCCGCGGCAGGTACTGCGCGGTGGTGGCCATGCCGCCCCGCGCCCTGCGCCGCGCCGCCGCCGCCGCCGCCGCCGCCGCCTCGCTCCGTCTGCGGGCCCCGCTGCCGCGCTCCGCCGGCTTAAAGCCTCGACCCGCTCAGCGCTCCGGAGCCCCACCCCGCCCGCCGCCCATTGGCTGCCCGCGGAGCGGCCGCCCTCCCCCCGGCCCCGGCCCCCGCCCCCCGCGCCCGCCCGCCGCGCGGCCCGGCCGCCCGGAGCTCGCCATTGGGCCTCGCTCCCGGGGTCCCGCGCGCCGGCCGCGCTGATTGGCCGCGGGGGCTTCATTCACGGCCCCCCGCCGCCGGCCTCGTACACACTCACGCCCCGGGGGCGCGGCCGCCACGTGGGGGAGTGGCGCGGGGGTGGCCGTGGGACCGCACCCCCTCTGGTCCGGGCTGCGTGGGCCCCTCTCTTCCCCGGCGCCGGAGGCTCGGAGCCCGGCGGGTCCCCACTCTCCACGCGAGCTGAATCCCCGCGCCCGGGAGGCCGGAGGCGGCGGCGAGGACGGCGGGCTACGGGAGGCGCTCGGGCTCCAAGAAGCGGCAGCTCACCCTCCGCGGTGCGGCTGTCAGCGGGCTGGGATCCCCGCGGTCCCGGCGGCTGCGAGCGGGAGGCGGCGTGCGTCCCGGATTCGGTTCCAGCGCGGCTGCTCCTCCTGCCCGCCCTGCGCCCGCGGTGGACGGCGGCACAGCGCTGTCCCCTGCGCACGGCCCGGCGCGTCTCCTGTCCCCTCTTCTCCCTTTAGACTCGGCGCCGCAACCGGGCCGACCCGCGAGCGTGTCCAGCGCGGGCAGATTCGGACCCGCCCCAGCTTCCCGCCTCACGCGGGCTCCCCTTCTCCCCGCACCAGCACCGGCTCCGGCGCCGCGGCCCAGGTGAGTACCGTGCGGGTGGCTCGCGGTGGAACAGCCGGTGGCCGCGATGTATTCAGGCCTCGCGGGGTTGATTCGGAGAGGTATTCGATTGTGGCTTTGGGGAAAACGCCGCAGTCAGGGGTGGTGGATACGCGGGGCTCACCGACATCTGCCCCGCACCGCCTTCTCGCTCCTTTTCCTCCCTGCCGGACTGGCTCATTGGCCAGGGTCCTATTGGGGGGTCACGTCCTGGGAAACTTGCTGAGGGTGAGGAGAGGCATGGACTTGGGAAAAGGCTTCTGGCACTTCAGAAATCCAGCCTTCAGTCGGGGAGCTGCCCAGCCTGCAATGAAGCCCTGGGCTGCATCTAACCCGAATTGCTTGAGGCTACCAAAAAGGGAATTGAGATAGAGAAGGCCTTATTGGAAGGGTGAGACATGCAATGCAGGTACCTCCTTATCCCTCCCCCTCTGAAGGGTTCTAAGTGGACTCGGACCTCAGCATCAGCTGGTCTGTGACTCTCTAAATCCCACATGGAGTTACAGGCTGAGCGGCGTGAGCTGTGGCCTCCACCTCTGTCCCACACTGAGGACTGGCTGGCACAGTTGACATCTTTCCTCTCCCTGGTCTTGCCTCCAGTGGGTTCATAGATTCCAGGGCTCCGGGGGTCCCCAGATCACTGGACCCAGCTGGAGAACCAGTTAGGGCCCCAGAGGGCAAGCCAGGACCGTGGAATAAAGCCTCAGAGCCCGAAGAAGGGTGACAGGGATCTGGTGGCAGCTGCCATGTCCACAGTGGGCACAGGCTGTGCTCTGAACACCATAGGTCGTGCCTCTGCTTGGTCCCCGAAGGATGGAGTGGGACAGGGCAAGGTCTTTGTCTGGCCAGTGGCCCCTGTCCCGAGCAGCTCCTTAGGTACCACCCTCACTTCACGAGCAGTGTCTGAATCTAGGTAGGGATGCCGAGTTTTCTTGGACTCCGGCTCAGGAAGTGGTCACCTCGAATCCCCTTTCCTTCAAAGGAGCATAAAGCAGCAGACCCCCCAGCCCCTCTCCCAGGCCCAGGGGAGGACCAAGGCTTGTCTCATGCCAGCCTAATCAGAACCTGCATGACCTTGACACTTGGGCTGCCACCGTCCTCCTGGGCAAGAATGACTTTGGTCCAGTCTCTCTGGCTCTTGGTTTTCCTATCTGTAAATTGGCAACGGTGGCAACCACAGGCAGCCCACCTGTCTTGCTAAGGTAAGTCAGAGGGGGAAAGGGTCTCAGAAAGAGCTCTCACTCGGCTGGTTAGTGCCCAGGGAATGGGCAAGGTCCTCCCCTGCTCTAACTAAATCTCAGTCTCCTCATTTGCAGAGGGGGTTTATGGAGGTTTGGACTGGTTGACCTCTCAGGCCCTTTCAGCTCTGATGGTCTCAGTTTATATATATATATTATTGGTCTCAGAGAGAGGAAGGGAGACGGGGAGAGAGATAGAAACGTCAAGGATGAGAGAGAATTATCCATCGGCTGCCTCATGCACACCCCCTACTGGGAATCGAGCACGCAACCACGCACGTACCCTTGATTAGAATCGAACCCAGACCCTTCCGTCCACAGGCCAACACTCTCTGTCCACTGAGCCAAACTAGCTAGGGCGGGTCTCAGTTTTTGTTGGAGGAAGGGCAATGTTGGGACGGTGGACAGGTGTTGTGATGTCAGGTGTTTTGGAATTGTCAGTGAGACCTGAGCGATGGCACAGTGCTTTACCAAGTGCCTTTCTGTCATCAGGGCACCTACACCTCTCAGCCCTGAGCGAGTGCACTGAGTCGGTCATCACCAGCGCATCGCTGAAAGAACCACGGACTGACTGTCCGAGGGCACAGCACCCTGAAGGACCCTCTCCTCATTACTCTCTCCAGTGGGATGGGGTCGGGTGCCCGTGGAGGTGGTGGCTTTGGCAAGAGAGAGCCCACTGCCCTCTCTTTGGTCTCTCTCCGGTGGAAAGAAAGGCCGTGCTTTTAAGCTGAGTGTCCAGGTCTGTGCCGAATGGAGGGGCGTCTGCAGCAAAGCCAGGCTCCCGGCTTGCTAGCTTGTCAGTCAGCAAATCTCAGTTCCAATCCCTTGACTCCCTTCAGCAGCCCCGTGACGTTGTGCTAAATGCTTTGCTTGTAGGCGCTTCAGTTTCTTCATCTTAAAACAGGAACAGGAATGCCTGCTTGTCTCAGGCTTGCTCTGAAGCTCCGAAGATGAAGCAAGCATGTTGCTCCGATGCTCTCGTAATGTTCGGTGCTGCCCTTGGGTGAGCAGCAGTGCCAACGAGGAGAGGATGCTGTCCCTTTCTCTGCTTTGGACGTTTTAGACCCTCTACAACGATAAGGGCTTGGTCTTGAGTCAGAATTTTCTGTTATGGGAGAGTTTATTCTCCAGGCAGTCTGGCGAATACATCCTCTTGGTCTTGCTCCCAGAGATCCTGGGTGGGACGCTAGGGATGGTGGCATGGCCATTGGCAGAGACACGTGCTGCAGGACAACCCCCCTCTCCTGGAGCCTGCCCTCACGGACCCTGAGGAGAACTTGGAACACAAGAGTCGGATACCCAGATGACTCACACAGACACAGAACAGCTTAGGCATGTGAACAGATGAATGTACACACACACACACACACACACACACACACACACACACATGCACACCCAGATACACACATGCATTTTAGCCCAGGGACAAACATATAGATTTATCCAAGAGACACATGGACTTGCACCATTAGGTCGGAGAGTCATAGATAGTCATAGTCACACAGACCAACACACAATGAAAATACAGGCATGTGTGTCAACGGGGACATACACAGAACCCACCCACAGGCTGAAATGGGCTCAAGTAGGCATTCCTTCAGCGACACAGAAATACATGAGACTTACAGGCCTTTGGGGTCACAAGCATGGAGGCTCTCAACAATTCACACACATAGGCACAGCCTCGTGTTTGCACATATGAGCACAGGGCCAGCCACGTCCATTCACCTCGCCCCACTGCACAGATACAAAGGAGCCCAGCCCACCCATGACACGGACACACACACGTACCTCCTACACCCTGTAGGAACGAACACATCTTCCTGGGGATCAGACGAAGAGCAAGGGGCCTGCCTCGCCCAGAGTTTGGTCCATGTGGTTTGTCAGCAGCGCTAGTCTCAAGGAAGCAGGAGAGCCCTCTCCTTTCACATTTCATCACTCCCCTTGTCTGCGGACGACAGCTCCCAGCCAGGCCGCCGCCAGTCTCAGGGGCTCCCAGGCCCCTCTCCCCAGCGGGGCTCCTGGCCAGCCCACCCCCCCCCCCCAGGCCAGAAGCTGCCGGGGCTTTCCCAGAGCGGCTTGGCCTCCGCCAGGCTCTGGAGTGTGACCGAGCGCCTGCTCATTTGACACAGGTCACTGAGCCTCCAGCAGATGGGGCCCTCACTGTGGGGGGTCTCTGGGCCAGAGGGGCTGCAGGGGAAGGCTCTGCCAGGCTGACAGGCAACCTACACAGGCGCCAGCCCCATGTCCTTTTTCTGCAGAGCCCCGAGTGACAGGCACAGATCTCTGCCGTCTCTGTTCAGACACAGCCTCTAGATCTCAACAACTTTCTCCATGAGCACCCTTTCGGCCACGTACGCACTGCAATATTCCAGACACCCCCCCAGACGGGGAGCCTGCACAGTGAGTGGCATACCGGCAAGATTTGGGAGGGAGGGAGGGAGAGGGGGCAGCTGGGTCTGAGCTGTGAGCTCCTGTGCTGTGTCTTGTCAGTTGGTCAGCGAGGACGTGAATCCAGGAATCGCTGAGAATAAGTACCGTATTTGCCGGCGTATAAGACGATTTTTTGGCCCTGAAAAATGTGCCTCCAAGTGGGGGATAGTCTTATACGGCGAGTATATAACAAACTCTGTATTTTTAGTGGAAATGTTAGGGGTCGTCTTATACGCCCAGTTGTCTTATACGCCGGCAAATACGTATTTTTCAGGGCCAAAAAATTGTCTTATACGCCGGCAAATACAGTAGGTGCAGTCGCAGACCCCAGGCCTTTTTAGTTCTGGGGGGAGACAGGCTTCAGGACGCTCTGCCTGGGTTCCTTGAAGTCACGAGTGCTGAGAAGAGCTGGGGAGGGAGATTGGGGCCCAGGGGGAGGGCTGCTGGGGGAGCTGGTGCCTTTGGGTGCTGTCTAGTTCTGGATGGCTTTGAGTCTGTGTCCCGGTGTGGGACTAGGCTCTGCCAGGCGGGTGGCCGGGGCCGGGGACAGGGACGGGATGGCAGCACTCACAGCTCACTCCCTTCCCCTCCTGCCAGTCTTCCCCTCATGCCCCAGATCCCACATCCTCCGAGTGTCAAGAGATCTGGGTTCCACCTGGGCTGGGACTCAGGCCTGCTGGGTGACACTGGACCCGTCTCAGCCTCCCAGTGGCTGCGAGCCTCAACCTCCTCATCTGTAAGCTGGGCCGACGGCCTCTGCTGGTTTCTGGTGAAGGCGGGGTGAGATCACCGCCCGGATGGATGGAAACTTGGAAAGGGAAAGTGTGTCTTGGTGTGCCTCCCCAGCTGCCTGGGGTGAGTAAGAGGCCATGTGAGCAGGATCAGCACCCGCCTGCTCGCTCTCCCAACCAGTTCTGGCTAAGCGATGCCAGGCGCAACCACGCCCATGCCCTGTAGTTCCGATGGGAAGAGTCTGGCAGGGTCCCGGCTGTCACTGATTCCCACCCGGGGCAGCGCTGGAGTCAGCTTGTCCGCCGGCTGCCTCGGTGCAGCGCTGTGCCAGCTAAACGAGCTCGCTTGCTCACCACCATCCAGGAAGTTCTCCCGCACGGCCTGCGATTGCCGCTCTGGGCTCCCCAGCCCTCACCTACTGCCCCTCCAAACTCAGACCCTCCAAGTGTCCGTAGGTCTTCTGTCCTTCCTGGGCCTGAAAGAGCCCATGAGAGGGAGCGGAGGGGTGGGGAGGCCGTGCTGCCTTGGAGGGAGGAGAAAGGAGACTTCTCCCCTATTTAACCGGCAGTTCCCTGTCTCTCAGCCCCGGAGAAGGGGAGGCGAGACGGAAGGTGACACATCTCTTAGGGATGAACCTTTCCTTGCGTTTCCCTCCCTGCCTCAGCCCCCTAGGCCTGTGTGTGGGTGGAGGTGGGGGTCCTCCCCGCGCATCTGTAGAATATTCTAACGCCGGGGTGGCCGATTGCTCTTGAAATTTACTTTCATTTTGAGCCGGAATGGCAGCCTCTGAGCTGGTGTTAATGCCCACAATCCGGTTATGCAGAACACGCTCTCTGCAAATCGGTAAATCATTAGTGGGATTAATCACTCTGAAAGGCTGGGGCTGGGCTTGAGTTTTTTTTTTTTTTTTTTTTTTTTAACACTTTTTATCTGGATGGCTGCAAAATTCACCGCCACAGGATGGGGTGGGAGCAGTGAGTGATAATTTAAGTCCTCGTCTCTATCATTAGAAGACTGAGGTGGCTTCCTCGGCTGGCTCTGGGTAGCGATTTTTTTTTTGGGGGGGGCAGCCTGGGTGGGGTGGAAGGGTGGGAGGAGTTCTCCTGCTTTTGTTTGTGATACGATGCTTACAGTGGTGTATTGGGGGCGTGGTGTGTGTATGTGACGACTGTATGTTAGCCTGCTGACACGGGTTCCTGTGTTTGTGCTTTAGGGATGCCCATACGTATTTGTGTGCTTGTGTCAGGTATGCTTGGTGGGTACTGATGTGTGTGCATTAGTGCTAGTAACTGTCGGACAGTGTTTCCTTTTGGGAGCGGTTTTAAAGACCACACCTTCCCGTCCCTGTCCTAGGCCTCCAGGTAGCTCTTGAGGGGAAGTAGGTAGAAATGGAGGGAAGTCCCATTAGGTCGCAGCAGTGGGCGTGTCTCAAAAGGTTAATTTACATATTCATGAGCCATGCCTCCAGGCTTCCCTCCTGAAGAGGGAATGCAGCCAGGCCCCTGAAGGTAGATGGGGAGGTCAGGCTCTCACTTCCCCATCTTAGCTCTAATGGCTACCTCCTCTATGGGCCAGGAATATCTAGTACCCCACAGTTCCCGAACCCCAGTTTCTGGGTAGCTTCTGATGGGAGCTGTGTGGTTCAGAGGTGGAGGCTCTTTTTGCTTCCTTGTCCGGAGAGCCCCTGCCAGAGTCATGCTTCCATCCGGGGCCCAGCTGATGGATGCGACTGTCTCCCCCTTGATGTCCACACAGGGCCAACCGCTCTGTTCCTTTTCCTCTCTAGCTTAACGCAGCTTTGGAGCCGTGATCACCTTCAGATGACCCAGTAATGACATTCTGCAGGTGCTGGCCAGAGATGTGACTGTGGGGAGGAGGTCCCGGGACTTCTCTTCCCCTCTAGTCCCAGAGTATGGGGTCCGAGTCGGACTTAGTGGGGCTGGTCCTTACGTTAAACTGCTCCCTCCCCCCTCATCGCCTGCAGAGTCAGTTCTGGGAGCCTGGGCATCACCGCTAACCACTCCACAGATGGCGCAGATGCCCTGCACTCCTGTGCACGTGCCTCCTTCACTGCCCCACAGTATGCGCCTTCCTCCCCTCCGGGCAGGAGCCTGGCGTCCGGGGGCAGAACAGGATGCTGTAGCTCCTTGGCTGTGACACGTTGGGAGAGTCTGGAGAGCGTTGGCTGGACTCCACGCACGCTTCCCTCAGCTTTCGTGGGGGTGGCAGGTGGAGGCTGAGAGTGGAAAAGGAAGATTTAGGAATTATATTTTCCCGGGGACCTTTCAGCATCTTTATGTATCTCTGGTGGCAGACATCTGTCGAGCTTAGGGTAGCATCTGCCTGGGCTGGAGACAACATCTGTTGGAAGCCGGGACACCTGGCTGAGCCCGGCACGTTATCTGGCCCTGGCACGGCTTCTGTCTGGGCCCAGGACGTGTGTCTGAACCTGACGCAGCATCTGTCCGGGCCTGGTGCAACGTCTTCCTGGCCCGGGGGCAGTGTCTGTGTGAGCCCCGGACATCTGTCTGACTTGGGGACGTTTGCTGAGCCTGGAACGGTACCTGCCTGGAGCCTGGGGGTGGACTTGTCACCGCAGATAAAATCACCCTCCAGTCTCGACCTCGGTTTGAGGCCGAGAACAGAGCATGCGCCGTGCTCTCATCCCTGCTCTCCTTTCTACCAGGGAAGGGATCTTAGCAGTTGCCTCAGTTTACCACCAGTTGGAGGCTCCTTGGTCTGCTCACGTTGGGCGCTTGGAGGGACAGCGATAGCCTACACCCCCGTGGTTTCCAAGAAACCGGAGTTAAAAGAATGTGTAAGGGAAGCAGATAGGTCATAAAATCCAGTGCCGGGGCTCGGACAATTCTCTCTTTCTCCGGTCCCCTTTGTTGAGTCAAGTCTGAGTGCTCCCCTGAGACACAGCTCAGACATGTCACTCGCTTCCTGGAAAGCCTTCCATTGCTCCCTATTGTGTGTAGCATCGGGCCCAAAGCCCCCGCGTCCCTGCTCTGTCTGCTCTCGGAATCCAGCAGCACGGAGCTGCGATTCCCACAATCTCATTTCCTTTTTCTTCTTATATTTATTTATTTTTAAAATATGGTTTTATTGAGTTTGGAGAGAGAGAGAGAGAGAGAGAGAGAGAGAGAGAGAGAGAGAGAGAAAGGGAAAGGGGGAGAGATACATTGGTCGCCCGTCTCCTGCATGCCCCCACCCCCCCTGGATGGAACCCACAACCCTGGGCATGTGCCCTGACCTGGAATTGAACCAGTGACCTCTCCGTGCACGGGATGATGCTCAACCACTGAACCACACCAGTCAGGGCCTTTTTGTTTTTAACAGGCGAGGGGAGAGACTGGCTTTTGGTCGCAGAGGTGTGCTTCAGAGAAGGGCTTGTCTTCTTAGTTGTAACTGGTGGGTTGGCAGAAGCCGAAGGAGCAGGACAATGGGCACAGAGCACCCTGGACAAGGGCCTTTGGGAGCCAGTCCTGTCCAGTGTTCTTTACCCGTGGCCAGGATGGAGATGACCAGGATCCAAAGGTTTGATGTATTTGCTGCGGAGAGGAGCGGGGGAGAGCACTGAAGGTCACGAGCAGCACTGAATCTAGACATAGTGGCCTCTCTGCGGGCCGTGGGACTAAATCTAAGAAAGAGAACCTCGACCTGGGTCCCAGCCCAACTCCCGAGGGCGAGGGGGAGAATCGAGGTCTGGCTTCGCTTGCGTGGCAACGCTCCAAGCCTCCTAGGTTTGCTCTTCCTGCCAGAAAGGGAAGTTGTTATTAATGTAAATGTTGTGTTCCGAGAACATGGCAGTCCCTGGTCAGGCCTGCCTGGTGTGGAGGAGCACAGACCCCCAGGAGAGCACACGGGGGGAGAGGCCGAGGAGGGAAAGCTGCAGACCCATAGGAGGTTGCCGAGACATGAATGCTGGTTTTTATTCCCCACATGGAAATAACTTTATTGTTTTTGCTGCAGATAAAAGCCGTACCAGTTCATTTGTCAAAATTCTTTAAAAAAAATATATTTTATTGATATTTTACAGAGGGAAAGGGAGAGAGATAGAGAGCTAGAAACGTTGATGAGATCGACCAGCTGCCTCCTGCACATCCCCCACTGGGGATGTGCCCGCAACCAATGTACATGCCCTTGATCGGAATCGAACCGGGGACCCTTCAGTCCGCAGACCGACGCTCTACCACTGAGCCAAACCGGTTTCGGCTCATTTGTCAAAATTCTTTACCTTAGAAATATAGGAAACAGAAAGTGGAAGTCCTGCCTGAATCTCTCCGCTGCATAACCACCTCCTGTTGGCTGTATCTTTCCAGAACTTTGTTGGCATGGACACACACTATTTATAATGATGGCTGAGATTTACTGAGAGCTTACTATGTGCAGGAGTTGTGCTTCTACCTGGGTTTACACATTGCATCCTCACCAGTCATCCCCATTTTGCAAATGAAACAAGCAGGCTCAAGGATGACGTTGATAATATCAATATGTTGGGTGCCCACCTATCTTGGGTGCTTACTATGTGCCCGGTAACACTTTACATGTTAGCTCCTTTAATGCCTGTAGAAGCTGGAGGGTAAGAGAAGGCCTGGCATGCAGGAGGCAGTCAGTAAGTGCTGGTTGGTGCTCCCAACTTGTAAGTTGGAGAATCTCAGATGATGAATCTGGGATCAGTCAGTGGGTCTCTAGATGGGGGGAGGGCTCTTGTCCCCAAACCCCCTGAGCTGCAGGCAGCCACTCTAGTGGGTGCCTGAAGATGCTAACTCAGCAGTGAAAGATGTAAATTTCCACCTTGGTTTGCATGTGATTTACACATATTTATTTATGCGTGTCTTTGATTAATGTCAAAGTGCCTTGGTGATTTTTCTGCCAGCCTACAGGGCCCTGCAGAGGGCATGGCTGGGGTGGACGGGCTACACGTTCTGAGTGTGCCTGTGGGGGGACTCTTGGGTGGGGTGCAAGTGATAGCTGTGGGCAGGGGGGTGGTGGCCAGAGGGTTGAGTAGTGGGCAGACTGGAGCCTGGGATTCTGGAGTGGGTGAATTGGGCACCTGCTGTGAGTGGGGCATGTCTTTAAGCCTATGGCATGGTCCAGCTAAGGGGCTGGGGCAGGGTCAGAGCTCCAGGCACTGGGTGAGTGACTGGTGGGCCTATAGGTGGCCATGATCTTGGAGAAGCCAGGATGCTGGCCAAGCTTTTTATTTTATTTTATTTTATTATATTAAAATATATTTTATTGATTTTTTACAGAGAAGAAGGGAGAGAGATAGAGAGTTAGAAACATCCATGAGAGAGAGTCATCCACCAGCTGCCTCTTGCACCCCCCCCCCCCCCCCCCGCCCGGGGATGTGCCTGCAACCAAGGTACATGCCCTTGACCGGAGGAATCGAACCCAGGACCCTTCAGTCCACAGGCTGACGCTCTATCCACTGAGCCAAACCAGTTTCAGCTGGCCAAGCTTTTTAGGTAGGAACTGAGACCCAACAAATCAGGACAGGATCTGGGGTCCTGGGAGGGGCACGCGGCGGCGGTGGTGGTGAGGGCTTTCAAACAAGATAGAAGCTCAGAGGCCGGAAGGGGCCTCCCTCCAGCCCCACATGCGGCCCCGGGCGAGATCCCCGCTCGGGGTGCCCTGGGAGAGGGAATGCTCTGTGCAATCAAGGCCTTGGGAAAATCTGCCAATCAGCAAGAATAGTCTGTGCGCGCTGGCTGTGCCCAGCCCTGTGCCTGGCACCGCGGGGAGGCCAGTCCCAGCCTGCAAGCCTTGGCAGGGGAGCTGGTGAGATAAGGAGGGCAGGGCGGGCTCCGACCTTGATTGAAGGCTGCGTGCCCGGTACCAGGCGGCGCTTTCATCCATTATCTCCTTTGATCCTCGCCGGGATCAAAGGCAGAGGCTGACTTATCTTCTCCTGACAGAGGAGGAAGCGGAGACGCAGAGAGCTGCAGTGACTTGCCCAAGGTCACACAGCAAGTAAGTGGAAGAATCCAGATGTGAGTGCAGCTCCTGCCATAGCTCAGGCACTTCGCCAGTTTGTTCTGCCTTGGCTGGGGGGGTCACATAGGAGAATACTTACCTGGCCTAGTTGTTTTGGGGGGTCAAATGAGCCCAAGTGTGTAAGGAGCACAGTGGCTGGCACACAGTAAGTGCTCAATAAAAGTCCCCCACATCCCCCTTAAGTGTTAGAGATAGGGTTCTTAAATCCTGGTCCAGTGGGCTCTACTGGTGCTGTGGTTCTTGCCAAGGAACCACATACCAGTAGGAAGGGTGGTTGGTGACAGAGTAGGACCTCCTCTGTGGGTTGGCTGAGCCCGTGTCGTGCATAGATACTGATGGCCATCAGCGAACGGGAGGGACACCTGCCAGGCCAGAGACCTTTGGCTCAAGTTCCCAGCCCTGGGCTGTCTAGCTAGGAGTGTGAATGCGTGCGTGCGTGTGTGTGTTTGTGTGTGTGTGTGTGTGTGTGTGTGTGTGTGCGTGCGCACGCATGCGTGTGCACATACTTGGTAAAGGTCCTTGACTAGGGAAGGAGAGATGACTTTGGAGGTAAGGGGTGCTCTATCGGCAGGCAGTGGCCAGGGCCCTTTCTCATTGCCACTGGCAGAGATCTGAATCAAGTCAGGGAGTGAACCAGGTGAAAATGTGAGGGAAATCCCTCCTGGCCGACGGAACAGCAAGTGCAAAGGCCTTGGGTAGGATTAAACTTGGTGTCGACATTATCTTCCTAGAGATAACATTGATTTGTATCTTGAAGTAGAGGAGCTAAGAGGGAGCAGGATTCATCCATCCATCCATCCATCCATTCATTCGACGAGTATTTAGTGCCCACTTTGTGCCGGACACTGTCCTAGGGGCTGAGGACTAACCGTTAGTACTCATTAGGTTTCCAAGCACTGACCCTGTGTTAGTTCCTTTAATCGTCACAACAGTACACGGGCTTGGAGAAGCCTGCGGAGACAGTGGGGCTCCTCCAGACTCTTCCCATTCCCCAGCCACCCCTGGGCACCCAGTGTCTGCCACCCAGAAAGACCAGGATCCCCACAGTGGGCCAGGGGTGGGGTGACCCCCGAGAACATGACAGCTGCGGAGTTTTTCATGTCCTGGCTCCGCCCTGCCCAGGACCAGGCCCCGAGCCTCCAGGAGACTGAAGCTGGAGAGGGTGGGGGTCCCAGGTCAACCCCAGCCAGCCAGGCCTGCCTACAGCTTCCTCTCCCCGGGGGTTCCCAGCCATGTCTCCCCTGTCTCCTCTCCTGCACGCCGCTCCTGGACCCCTCCAGCTCAGTCCTAGGGGCTCTGTTCAGAGAGCCCCGTCACAGCTCAGGGCAGAGGCTCCCGGCGGGGAGCAAAGAAGGTTCCATCTGATGCCGTCTCCAAGCACTGCCTGTGCTTTGCGGACTTGGGGGGCGGGGGGTGAGGGGAGGCAGCAGGGGCCTGCTTCCCCTGCCTGGCTCCCTTGGGCCTTTCCCAAGAGCACCAGCGCGCAGGCCTCAGCCAGGGTGGGCTTCTGGGTTTCTGACCGCCCGCCATGCTCATGGCCGGGACTTTCCCCTGCTCCTGCAGGAACGGGGATGGAGAAGAGGACATAGGGGGCTTGTGCATTTTCAGGGGTCAGGGAAGGAGTTGGGCTCTTTAGTCTTGGGCGAACAAAGACACTGGCAAAGGGTGTGTTCTGGGTGGGACAAAGGAAGGTCTTGTCCTGATGGGCTATGCTAACCTGGAAACTGTGAGTCCATCTGTCTTCCTTTCCATCTGTCCATCCATCCATCCATCCACCCATCCATCCACCCACCGACTGCCTAACACAACCATCAGTTCAGTTACACTTATTGAGTGTGTGTGTGTGTGTGTGTGTGTGTGTGTGTGCTTCTTCGAGGAGCTCCCTGCGGGGTGGGGGCCCCCCCTACAGAGCCAGGGCTCTGTCTTTGCCTTGGGGTTGTCAGCAGCTGCCTGGCTTGGCCATCCCCGGGGGGGGGGCAGGGTCGTGGGGACCTTGCCTGCTGCTCCCATCCCCGCGGGGCCGGGCCTGTGACCCCCTCTGTGACCCAGCCCGGAGGACGCTGGGCTGGCTGGCAGCCCGCCAGCGCTGCTGCAGGGGCTGCTGGCCCCTCGCCAGCACCCGGCGTTCGCTCGGGGGGTGCAGTTGAGCCGCCGCCGCCGCACAGCCTCTGCACACAGCCGCGGTAAACAAACAGGCGGGGACCAGGGTCAAGGGGGCTGTTGTGCTGGCAAGAGGAGGGGCTCGTGGGGGCTCAGAGGGGTGGGTGGGCACGCTCTGAGCCGAGCCGCTGCTGTGGCCACTCTCCCTGCTCTCCTCCCGGCCCGGCCAGGTCGGTGGGGTGGCTCTGAGCCGCCCCGGTTGGAGGTGAAACTCAGAGGAGGGGCCTTAGACAAAGGCCCGGATCCAGGCCGGGAGACTGAGTGGCAGAGGGATCTGGAGCTGGAGGGAGGGAAGGAGAGAGCGAGAGGATGAGGTGAGAGCAGGGAGATTCAGGGCGGAGAAGAGAAGGGGCAGGGAGGGAAGCCCAGGCCACGGGAAGAGAGTGGTGGGCCCCCGGGAAGCAGCCCTAACACAGGCAGGAAGTCTGGAGCTTAATAACAGCCCCCTCCCAAGTGGATGGCACCCCACAGCGAACAAAACTTTTCCACTTGCTTAAGCCCATTCAGGCCTCACAATAGCCGGCTGAGCCGAGATCGGAGTCCTCCCCCAGGATGGGGGCAGGGAGGTGCCCCTCCCCGCGGAGCAGGGGCGGGAGGGGGAGCTGCGAAGCTGCACTGGAACCCGAGGGCTGGCTGCGAGGTGGGTCCCGCAGGAGCATGGTGTACAGACCGAGCCCCCAGCTGGGCCTGAGTTCCTCAGGGACTGAAGCTTCCCCCGCTGGGCTCAGAGGCGCCTGAGGGTCACGGCTGGCCTGGGCTTGGGGCTCCTGCCACGGGGCATCCTCACTGCTCTTCCTGGGAGGAGGAAGAGGAGGAGGAGGAGGAAGCTGTCCGAGGAGGAGGAGGAGGAGGAGGAGGAGGAGGAGGAGGAGGCGGCTGTCCGAGGGAGGAGGCCTCTCTCTTGTCCCCTTTCTCCGGGAATTGCCTTCCGTGGAAGGAAGGTGGGTGCCGTGCCCAAATTGTGCCTGCTCCCGGGGGCAGCCTGCGCCCAGTGGCCGGCCAGTGGCAGGGAGTGTGCAAAGACCAGGCCTCCGTGCTTCCACTCACTTCTGAAGGGCGGTCCCGGCTCCAGAGCTCCCTCAGAGACTGCGAGATGGGCGGAGGAGGCCTTTGGTGTGGTTTCTCCCTTTGCCCCATGTTGCTTCCCTCTCTTCCTGTTGTTCCTGCAGGTGCTCACCGATAAACCCCCTTCATGCAAATCCCACCGTCTCAGGGAATCTGACCTATGACACTGACTCCAACCCCTGGGCCCCAGGTGGGCTCCAGCTCAGCCCACCCCCCCATCCTTGTCTTTCTTCCTAATCCTCACCCCCCACCTCTAACGCTAAGCCTCTTTTTCTCTGCTCCTGGCAACTGCCTCTTCCCTGGTCTTCCCGGTCCCTCTCCTGCCCCTCTCTCTCGAGCCGTGCTGCCCCACAGAGTAGCCACACGCAGCCAGCGGACACTCGAAACGTGGCTGTCCAAATTGTGATGAGCCGAGAGTGTAAAATATGCACTGGATTTCGAAGACTTGGTATGGAAAAAAAAAACCTCTTAATATTTTTAATAGGCTTTGATTGATTTCAGAGAGAGGAAGGGAGAGGCATCTAAACATCAATGGTGAGAATCACTGACGGGCTGCCTCCTGCACACCCCCAAATGGGGATCAAACCTGCAACCGGGGCATGCTCCCTGATCAGGAATCGAACTGGGACCTCCTGGTTCAGGCCGATGCTCAACCACTGAGCCACACTGACTGGGCTCTAATATATATATATATATATATATATATATATATATATATATTTTATTGATATTTTACAGAGAGGAAGGGAGAGAGATAGAGAGCTAAAAACGTCAATGAGAGAGAAACATCGATCAGCTGCCTCTTGCACACCCCCTACTGGGGACGTGCCCGCAACCAATGTACATGCCCTTGACTGGAATCGAACCCGGGACCTTTTAGTCCACAGACTGACGCTCTACCACTGAGCCAAACCGGTTTCAGCTAATATATATATATATATATATATATATATATATATATATATATATATTTATGGATGACATATTGAGATAATAATATTTTGGATGAAATAAAATATATCTTTAAGATTAATTCCATCAGTTTCTTTACCTTTCTTGATGTGGCCATTGGAAAACTTTAAGTGGTGTTTTCTTGTGTGTTTTTTTGTATGTGGCTTATGTCATATTTCCCTCGGGCAGTGCTGCTCCCGAGTCCGTTGTCCACACAGCAGCCAGAGGGAGCCTCTCACATCTTGTTTGGATCGTGTCTGTCCTCTGTTCACAGGCCTTGCAAAGCTCCCATCTCACAAGTCCTTGCCATGGCTTTTCAGGCCTGGCATGACTCACTCTCTTGTTTTCTCGCTGATCTCCCCCCCCCCCCCCACCAGTCCCCTTGTTCCCTAATTCCAGCCACACAGACCGCCCTGTAAGTCCTTAAGCGTGCCAAGGTCATTTCTAC
>OZ004706.1:23590673-23827024 GCA_963924515.1 Vespertilio murinus
TCCAACATCTGGCACAACATTCAGCACGTAATAGGTGATTGATTTTTTTTTTAATTGACTGGATGAATGAAACAATAAAGGAATGTAGTCATCCCAGAGGGAGGCGTTAGAGGAGATGTCAATATGTCACACTTCCACTGTGCAGGTCGGTTAGACTCCCAAAGGAGGTCAGCTGGTTGGGAGGGTTCTGGAACTTCCTGTGGAGGAATGGGAGGGCTCTGGAGCTTCCTATGGAGGGATGGGAGGGTTCTGGAACTTCCTGCGGAGTGATGGGAGGGTTCTGGAGCTTCCTGTGGAGGGATGAGAGGGTTCTGGAACTTCTGTGGAGGGATGGAAGGGTTCTTGAGCTTCCTGTGGAGGGATGGGAGAATTCTGGAACTTCCTATGGAGGGATTGGAGGGTTCTGGAACTTCCTGTGGAGGAATGGGAGGGCTCTGGAACTTCCTGTGGAGGGATGGGAGAATTCTGGAACTTCCTATGGAGGGATTGGAGGGTTCTGGAACTTCCTGTGGAGTAATGGGAGGGCTCTGGAACTTCCTGTGGAGGGATTGGAAGGCTCTGGAACTTCCTGTGGAGGGATGGGAGGGTTCTGGAGCTTCCTGTGGAGGGATGGGAGAGTTCTGGAGCTTCCTGTGGAGGCAGGAGGATTCTGGAACTTTCTGTGGAGGGATGGGAGGATTTGGAGCTTCCTGTGGAGGGTAGGAAGGTTCTGGAACTTCCTATGGAGGGATGGGAGGACTTGGAGCTTCCTGTAGAGGGCAGAAGGATTCTGGAGGTTCATGTTAAGGTCTCAACTCAGTGCTGATCTCAGCCTCCACTCCATCGTCAACCTGCAGCCTCAGACCTAATTTATACTCCAACTGCAGCCTTAATCCCTTCATCCATCTCCAATGCAGCCCCAGCCTTAAACCCTAAATGCTCTAGCTCTAACCTCAACCCCAATTCCAACCCATCATAGGCTCAGTCGCAATCTTAGCCCCACGCCTACTTCAATCTCAACACCAGCTTCAGTCTGAGCCCCAACTTGGACACAGGTGCAACTCCAACCAGAGCCTCAATACCAGACCTTTCGCACCAGCCTATGTCTAATCCCAGCACAGATTTGACCACAGTCTCATCCCCAATGTCAGCCCAGTTCCAGCTCCAACCTCCACCTCCATGGCACTAGCCAGCCTGTTCTTTGGAAAGCACCGGCTCCTCCGCAGGCGCGGGGCAGGGAGCAGCCCTGGTTACCGGTGTTGGCTGCCCTGCGAGCCTGCACCCCCTCTCCCCGCCTGCCTTACCGAGGCAGAAGCTCTGTGGGCTCCCTCGGGAACTCAGTAATCATTTCTCAAACCGATGTCCTGGTTACAGTTTACAAACCACACCCACATCCACTGCCCACCAGACCCTCTAGCAGCCGGGAAGACATGCCTTTCTGTCAGCCGTACAGGAGGAAATGGAGGTTACTTACTGCTTTAGCTGGTTTGTGGCAAAGGGGGTGCTATAACCCAGCTCTTCTGACTCCGAGTTCCAAGCTGTCCCTAGTTCTGCCCAACCTTCAATCTCACAACCAGGGAGATGTGAGGGCTCTTGATTCTGGTGTGTGTGTGTGTGTGTGTGTGTGTGTGTGTGTGTGAACAGTAGGGGCCCCCTCCTTCCCACCCTCAGCACCCTGGGTGGTCTCCACTGAGGGATATGGCAGAAGCAATCTCAATGTTTCCCACCTGGGTTCAGGAGAACCAGCGAGGGAGAGACGGTGAGAGGGTGAGAGATGTTGAGGACGCCTAAGAGAGTGTGGGTGGGATGGAGGAGTTAGGGATTAGGGTCTCGGCAGGAAACAGAATTCACCTCACGTGGTTTACCTGCAGGGACTGAAATGGATCTGCTACTTACAAGGCACGGGTGGAGTTTAGCAAGCAACAAGAGAGGCTGGCAGTCTTGGGGAGTCCTTACCACCTCTAGGGCTGATGGGCGACGGGAGGAGGGGGTGTTGTTCCAGCCCAGGGAGGGCTGGCTGGGGAGGACGGAATGCCGGTGCAGGATGAGTCATGGAGAAACAGCCCCGGCTGAAAATGTTGCCTAGGAGAGAGGGTGTGGGGAAGGAATCCCTGACCTCCCACCCCGCCTCCCTCCCTGTAATCTCCGCCGGGGCCTCTCGCCAGCTGAACCCAACCCGTTCGGGCTGTGGGGTCCTCTGGGGTCAGCCTCCCAGGGCACCCAGCAGGGCTGAGAAGGGCAGGCACTGAATCTGGAGCAGGGGATCAAATAGAGAATAAAGAGCAGAGGGAGAAAAGAGACCGAGGAGCAGGTGGCCAAGGAGAGGCAGACAGGGAGGACCGTGAGAGGAGGAGCGTGTGAGAGAGGCAGCGAGAAAGGGCTCAGCCTGTCTGTCTGGGCAGGTCCGCTGGACCCAGATCCGGCTCCTCGGCATCTCCTCAAATAAACTTCTGGGAAGTGAATGCCCCAAGCTGGCAGAGTTCAGAGAAGTCAGCAAATATGTGCGCAGCGAATTCCGAGCCTCCTGCTCCCAGCTCCTGGGAGGAGCAGCGGAGCCTCGGGTGTCTGCCTCTCCCCACCGGTCCCCTGTCTGAGTGCTCTGACCCTGGGGAATGGCCTCGGCCATGGGCATATGCAAACAAGGGGAGACTCTCCCGCCCCTCAGGCCTGAGGTCCGGGGTGACACAAGGAACTTCGAGGAGCGAAGCTCATCTCCGAGGCAGACACAAGTCTTCACACGCACGCCTGGATGGCGCCCTCCCAAGTGCTCTGGGAGGCACGCTGGGCGGGGACCCGTGCTCCACTTTATAGGTGAGGAAACTGAGACTGATAGGGAAGGACTTTCCCAAGGCTGGGTTCTCAGTCAGTCAAGACTGAGCTTGAACTCTGACCTCCCAAGGAGCCCCAGCCCGGCTCCAGGCTGGCCCTGAGTGGCCTCAGACGGAGCCCCACACTACCTGGGCCAGGAGGTCGGAGGGGCCCAGCCTACGCTTGAGCACTTGCACACTTATTCTGTTGTGGACAGACTCCTAGAGTGCCCTTGAGCTTGGGATTTTTCCCTGAGGAAACTTTTCTAGGGGGAGATCTATGAAGCGGCGTCTTCATGAAACACGTATTCTGTCTGTGCTGGGCACCGTGCTGAGTCCTTTGCATGAATTCTCTCATTTCATCCCTTCGACAACTTGTAAGTTGGGGACTGGCATCACCCTCACCTTCTAAATGAAGAGATGGGTCTGAGAGGTGAAGCAGCTATTACAGTATCCCACAGCCAGGACGTGGTAGAGCCAGAATTCAAACCTCTGGCTCGGTAGGTTTTCAGGATTATGCTACACTGCCTGACAGAGCACAGAAGTTGTAGTTCTTCCCTCTTCTTTTAAAAAACAAACACTGCCGAGGTTAGTTTGGCTCAGTGGATAGAGCGTCCGCCTGTGGACTGAAGGGTCCCGGGTTCGATTCCGGTCAAGGGCATGTACCTTGGCTGCGGGCACATCCCCAGTGGAGGGTGTGCAGGAGGCAGCTGATCGATGTTTCTCTCTCATCGATGTTTCTAACTCTCTATCTCTCTCCCTTCCTCTCTGTAAAAAAACAATAAAATATATTAAAAAACAAAACAAAACGAAAAAACAAACACTACCCATCTCTAACTGGGAGGGGCCACAAGTCAGCGTGGTGGGCTCGGCTCCCAGATCTTCTGCCCTGGCCTGGGGCATACCTGGCAAGTCCCAGCCGTGGCCTGTGACAGAGGAGACGAGAGAGTGGCTCTCCCAACCCCCAGGGAAAGGAGAGGGATCCCGAGGGCTTGTGGGTCACGGAAGGAACATTCCCAGTCTTTCACAGGACAAAATACCTGTAGTCACTCACACCTGGGCACAGCCTACCAGGTATGGGCATGTGTATTAGTCAGGGTTCTCTAGAAAAGCAAAACAATGGGATATATATATATAGATACGCAGAGACAGGTTTATTGTGAGGGATTGGCTCGTGTGATTGTGGAGGCTGAGAAGTTCCATGATCTACTGTCTGCAAGCAGTGAATTTGTGGTCTAAGCAAGTCACAGTCCCAAGTTCGGAGCCTGTGGTCTAAGTCCCGGTCCAAGTCCGGAGGGCTGAGAACCAGGGGCCCGTGATGGAAGTCCCAGTGCAAGTCCGCAGGAGCAGTGGTGTCTGAGGCAGGAGAAGATGGATGTCTGGGCTCAAGCAGGGAGCAAATTCACCCCTCCTCTGCCTTTGCCTTTTATTTAGGCCTTTGGTGGATTGGGTGATGGCAACCTACATTGGTGAGGGCGAGCCTCTTTACCCTGTCTGCCAATTCACATGCTAATCTCTCTGGAAATGCCCTCGGAGACATACCTAGAAATAATGTTTTGCCCGCTATCTAGGCATCCCTACCCCAGTCAAGTTGACACCTAAAAGTACCCATCACAGCACGCTACACCCTGTGAGAGGCATAGGTCTGCCTGCCAGGAGAAGGTGCTGGGCGCGTGAGGAGCCTTCCCTCTCCTCCCAGTGCCGTGCGTGGTGCTAGGCATGCGAATGACTGACTAAAGCCCCAGCTCGGACCTGTGGGGAAAAGGCAAAGGGCACTTCCCAGGCACGTTGAACTAGGGCTGAGCTCCCCAGGTGAACCCACATCTCCTATAGCACCTCCCCCCTCCCAGCAGCCCCTTCCTGGTTTCCCGGTACATCCGTAACTCTCTTCTTGTGACCCTCCCCTCAGGGATCCCCAGGAAGGAGAAGGGGACTCCGAATCCTCACCTTTGCATCTGTGGGACAGCCTGAGATGTGGAGATGCTGAGCCTAGAGACCTGGCATCTTTGTGGTTCTGGGCAAGTCCCAGGCCCTCTCTGAGCCCGTTTCCTCTTGTGCAAAGGGATGCAGGGGGCCTCCGTGGTCCCTAGGATCCCTTCACACGGATTTTCCCACTGGCCCTCTAGCTCTGAGCCATGCAGCATCTTCTCCTCTTGCTCTTGCCCTCCCATCTCCAACCTCGAGGCAGAGACTCTGGCCATGGTGCTGAAGGTGTCCATGGCCTCTGCTAGGATAGGGGCCTGGAGCCACGGAGGTGAGCAACATACCCATCTCAGGATTTGCAATGGCAGAGAAAAACTACCCTGATTGAACATGTACCATGCACCAAGTTTTCTGCTGTCCCCGTAGGCACACGTAGTATTGTCACAGTGACTGATCCCAGAGGAAGAGATTATTACGGGGAAACTGAGTTTCAGGAGCTGTGGGTCCCGCATCTTCCAGGAAGCAGAAAGTTGCTCTTCTCTGACTTTGGGTTTCAAGTAGCCCTGTTGCCAGACATGGTCCCGGGACAATTAAGGGCAGCTGAGAAAACAGTGACATGCAGAAATGGTTGATAAAACTGTGAAGGAACGTCTGTTGGCATTGGTTCTGAGCCTGCGGCCAGAGATGAATGATTGAAACACCAGGCTTGTTAAAACGAGAGCACGTTTGATTTCTCTCCCCTGCACTGCATGCGATTTCGCTGGAGGGAAGTTAGCAATCAGCTAATTGACATTGAATTAACCATGAAACTCAGCCCGTGCCTTCTCTCTGAAGCGCTCTCCAGCAAGACTTTATCAAGGCTTTGAATTATTGATTATTACTTATAGCTCTGATGGGGTGATTTCCTTTTTATTTGTTTTCATGTTGGGTGTCCTTCATAAGTGTCCCTGAGAGTGGGAGGCACCCAGATGGCAGAGTTTCTTACCACATGAGCAGTGCGGGGAGGAGTCTGAGTCCAGAGCAAACAGGTCTGAACAGTCCATCCTGCCCCCGTTCTTGTTAAACTGTGGAACTTTAGTGATTTGTTTCTGCTGCTGTTACTGTAGCAAAGCCTAGCCTAACCTGACTATTGGGGGTCCTGAGGGTTGAGGTCCTTCCCGATACCGAGTTTAGAGGCGGAATGAGCTGTGTTCCCTACCCCTGCCATTTGAACTCTTACTTTGTAAGAACTCCTATTAGATGTCGGTTTCAATGCCTTCACATACCTGAATTCTTCCACAACCTCTCAACCAATGGCTTTCTGGGTTCTGTGTGCATATTCTTTCTACAGGAAATTCAGTCTGTCCTGACGCAGTCTTTAAACCATGCTCAGCTCTGACTTTTGCCCTCAGAAGTACCTATGTAATTGTCCCCTGTCTGGGCTCTGCCCCACAGAGTCCCACAGAGCAGTTTTACTCTTCTTGTCCCACAACAGCCCTTCAGGAACCTGTAATTAGATATCCTAAGCTGCTTCTCTTCTAGATCAAATATCTTTCCAACTCTTCCTCATGAGACTAGATTTTAAGTTCTTTCTTCAACTCGGTTTCCTCTTTTGTTGGGGGGGTCCAATATATTTGGGAGTATTTGAAAATACAACACGTAGAGCATTTCAGACGTGGCTCACAAAAGGTAGAACTGAACAGAAACAACACTTTCTTCAGGTTGGATATCAGACTTTATTTAAAAAAATATTTTATTGATTTTTCACAGAGAGGAAGAGAGAGGGATAGAGAGTTAGAAACATCGATGAGAAAGAATAATTGATCAGCTGCCTCTTGCACACCCCCTACTGGGGATGTTCCTGCAACCAAGGTACAAGCCCTTGACCGGAATTGAACCCGGGACCTTTCAGTCACAGGCCGATGCTCTATCCACTGAGCCAAACCAGTCCTGGCGGATATCAGACTTTTAATGATGTAGCTTGACTGGGACGAATAGCTTCATTTGATGGCAGGCACATTTCCTCATACTTCCCAGCGGCCATATGGGGCGATGTGCTAGATCCGGCCAGGAGTCTGTGAGCTGGAGTCATATGTGACACTCTGGAGTGAGAAACTTAAGGGCTGGTCAGTGACATCCCAGCTCTTTTTGCTTACTATGGTAATCTGGAAGCGATGCATTGCTGTAAGACACAAGCAGCCTTGGACCTGAGTCACCACTGGAAAGAAAGCTGTCCTGAAGGGTTGCTGGACTCACAGTGGACTTTGTACGTGCAGAAATAAACTCCTCTCTACCCTGGTTGAAGAGAAGTTAAGTGAGTTACCCAAGTTTACACACTGGGGAAGTGGCCATGCAGGAGCCTGAGTCTTGGTCATCTGAGGTCAGAGTCAAGGAATAATAACAACCTAGGATAACTTCCATGAACCGAGTGGCTAGCACATGCCAGGCACTGTGCTAATATGTATGTAATCTCAGTCTGCAAAATTGTCCCCATGAGGGAAGTTCCATAATGGATTGGATTTTTTACATATGAGGTTGAGAGTAAGTATAAGTAGATAACTTACTCAAGATCACACAGCGAGGACACTGCAGTGTGGGCACCTGAGCCCAGGCTGCTGACTGCCCTGGCACTTGCAATCACCTTAGTATCTGGGGAGATACAGGTATGATATATCCTGCCACTATAATGTAATGCTTGGATCAAAAACCATTTACAAAATACATACTGGAAACAAAAGGAGTCGGGAAGTTTTATTTATTTATTTACTTGTTTTTTTTTTAAAAATAAATCTTTATTGTTCAGATTATTACAGTTGTTCCTCCTTTTTCCTCCCATAGATCCCCTCCATCCGGTTCCCACCCCACCCTCTGCCCTTAACCCCCTCTCCCCCACTGTTCTCATCCATAGGTGTAGGATTTTTGTCCAGTCTCTTCCCACACCCCCATACCCCTTCCACCCCCTGAGCATTGTCAGTCCACTCCCTTTCTATGCCCCTGATTCTATTATATTCACCAGTTTAGTCTGTTCATCAGATTTTTTTATTCACTTGATTTTTAGATTCACTTGTTGATGTTATGTATCTGTTGTTCATAATTATTATCTTTATCTTTTTATTCTTCTTCCTTTTCTTAAAGAATACCTTTCAGCATTTTATATAATACTGGTTTGGTGGTGATGAACTCCTTTAGCTTTTTCTTATCTGTGAAGCTCTTTATCTGACCTTCAATTCTGAATGATAGCTTTGCTGGGTAGAGTAACCTTGGTGATAGGTTTTTGCTCTTCATCACTTTGAATATTTCTTGTCATTCCCATCTGTTCTGCATATTTTCTGTTGAGAATTCAGCTGACAATCGTATGGGTGCTCCCTTGTAGGTAACTAACTGTTTTTCTCTTGCTGCTTTTAATATTCTCTCTTTTTCTTTTGCCCTTGGCATTTTAATTATAATGTGTCTTGGTGTGGTCCTCTTTGGATTTCTTTTGTTTAGGGTTGTGTGCACTTACTGTCCTTATAAGTCTATTTCTTTCACCAGGTGGAGGAAGTTTTCTGTCATTATTTCTTCAAATAGGTTTTCAATATCTTGCTCTCTCTCTACTTCTGGGACCACATAATTCAGATGTTGGTATGCTCTAAGTTGTCCCAGAGGCTCCTTACACTATTTTCATATTTTTGGATTCTTTTTCTTCTTGCTTTTCTGGTTGGGTGTTTTTTGCTTCTTTGTATTTCAAATCTTTAACTTTATTCTTGCTATTCTCTAGTCTGCTGTTGGATCTCTGAATATTATTTTTTATTTCAGTCAGTGTATGCTTAATTTCTAGTTTGTTCTTTTTCATATCTTCAAGGATCTCGCTAAATTTATTGGCTTTTTCTAGAAAATTCTTGAAAAACCTTATAACCATGGTTTTGAACTCTATATCCAGTCATTTGTTTTCCTCTATTTCTGTAATTTGTGATCTGTTTCTTTGTCTCCAGATTTTGGCTGTTTCCCTGAGTAGATAGAATGGCTTTGTGTGCTAGGTGTCCTATAGGGCAAAGTGGCTCAACCTCCCCAGTTACCTGAGGTGGACACTCTTGGTGCACCCCTTTGTGAGTTGTGTGCACAGTCTTGTTGTAGTTAAGCCTCGATTGTTGTTGGTCGAACTGGGAGGAATTGACCTCTGGGCCAATTGGCTGTGAGGATCAGCTGTGTCTATGCTGGGAGAACTTCTGTGCTGGAGACACCCTTATGAGACAAGACTTGCAAAAGTGCTCAGCTTGGATGGGGCAGAGTCTCAGGGTGGAGCAGACAGCAATGGTTTCCTGTCAGCCCTGTCTTAAGAGGCCCCTGGGTCTCAGTGTCCCGTGGTAATCGCTGCAAACACCTCTGAGAGAAAGCCACCCTTGAGTTTTGCCTGCTGCCAGACAGTCCAGTTTTTACCTGAATGAGTCTGGATCCCCAGAGTCTCACCCAGAACTGGAGTTCAGAGCAGTCAGGAGCTTTTGTCTCCCTCATGATTGAGAAAGCCAGCCATGTACTCAGTTGCCAGCCATCTCTGTGTGCATGCCTCTGTACCTCTGCCTTCTGCAGCTCCTCTGAGTCTTAGTGTGCTTTTCTCTTTCCTTCTAGTTGTAGAATTTTCATTCAGCCAGCCTTCCTGTGGTTCTGGATGATGTCAATTTTGTCTTTTAGTTGTAGTTTTGAAATTGTTGTGCGAGGCAGCAGTTTAGGTGTTTACTTATGCCTCCATCTTAGTTTCTCCAGGATTCAGGAAGTTTTAAAGGAAGGAATCCATAAGGATATATTAGGCAAAGGCTAACGCAAAAGAGGCAGGCGTTGAGTCACTGGCCCTCCAATGGCTTCTCGTGATTTGAGCAGGTCACAACCAGTTTGATTCAGCTTCATCCAGTCTTGGCCAGCTCCACACATCTGAGTCGGCCCCGACAGGCCTGGCTTGATTTGAGCTGGCTTGAATCAGTGAGATCTAGTGGCAGCCATCTGGAATTGGCCTGAACTGGACTGACCTAGTTTAAGCCCATTGGTCTCTTCAGCTTGATGTCCCGTCCAGCCTTAGAGTTTTGACTCCCTGTGGCCATTCTTCTCTTGGGCTCCCTGATTGGATGGCTTTGGTTGGGACATTAGTGAGCAAAAAAGTGTAAGTTAATGATTAACCTTCCAGGGGCTGGCTCTTGGACCCTTGGGCATCTGCAGCTCTAAGACCTCTCGACTGCTGGGCTCTGGCTTGGCCAACTCTTCAGATTCTCTTCCCACTCCATCCCTGTGGCATCCCTTTCCCACATGCTCTCCCCACCCTTTCCTGTTCTAGACTTTTCCTTAGATTTTTCTGAAGGTGCAAACCCAAGGGATCCAAATGTCCTTGAGGATAGGGGCTTGTCTGGGATGGCAGGGCTCACATGTGGATGGATTACAGGCTCACCCTGTACTGAGTGACTGGAGCATGCTGCTCACTTCCTGCTCAGACCCTGAAACAGATGTGACTTGCACCACTATACTGGCAATTCAATTAAACACTGATGTGCGTGGGGGCTGGAGAGGAAGGTGGGCAGAAAAAGGGCAGGTGCTGCTGGCTAATGGGATGCCACCTCGCATCATCCTCCCATAGGAATCATACCCCTTCAGGAAACAAGAACCAAACAGGCCTGGGGACCGGACCTCCATGCAGCCGGATCCCTGCCCTGGGCTTGCTGCTCTGCTCGCAGCTGGGTTGGGAGGTGATGGGGCCTTGGGACTGGTCAGATACAAGAGGCAGAAATCTAACATCAGCTGTCTCCTGGGGCTGATGGTCCCTGGGACAGGCACCTCCCCTTCCCTGTGAGTGCTGTGCCTCAGGCTGTAGCACATTGGTGAGAGAACAGGGATTGCCACCTTCTTGGAAGGAGGAGGAACTTGGCGAACACACTTCCTCATGGCCCCGTGGAGATTTGCAGCAGCCATGGGATCCATTCTGTGCACAGAGAGGGAGCAGGGTAGAGAGAAGGAGGGTCTTTGCCTCCCGGCTAGGGTTGCTCTGCCGTGCTTTGTGCCAGCCCACACCGGCATGAGGGCAGGCTCTGCTCCTGAGCACAGTCCTCCAGTTCTCTCCCCCACAGCTCTGCCCTGCCACCTCCACTTGCCATAAAGCAGGCCAGGCCGGGGCTCTCAGGACCCCAGAGCACACACTTCCTATCCTTTCTGTGGGTTCCGGTTCTCCAGGTCATGTGAAGAGGGATGGGGCCACAGAGAAGGGGGTGATGGGTTATGCATGTTAATCAATGGGGGGAGGCTCTGAATGAACTATGTCTGGGGTCCACTCTGTCCTGAGGTCAAAGACTGACCTCAGGTGCTCAGGGGACCAGGTGCGCCTGGAAACAACTGTGCCCACTGACTGCCGACCGCGCCTGGGGACCACGTGTGCCCAGGAACCAGCTGTCCCGGGGGTGACTGTGCCCAGGAAGCCCCTGCGTGCCAGGGCTGATGATACCCAGGAACACTGTCCTCAGAAATCCTTTCCAGACTCACTGTGTCTGGCCCGGGGTTCATCTGTACCCCGGGACGGACTTTGCTCACTCTGACCACCCAAGGGCTCACTGGCCCCCGGGGCACGCACTCCAGGGACTGATTATGCCAGACAACGTCTATGCTCAGAGGCGGACTGTACGTAGCCGGACTGTGCTCAGAGACCGTTTTGGGGAGCAGCTGTGTTCAGAGACTGGCATTGCCAGTGACCAGTGATGTCCAGGGACAGCTGTACCTGGCCAACCAGCTGAGCCCAGGGACTGCCCTGCCCGGGGCTGGACGAGGAGGCCCAAGGAAGAGCTGTATCTGGAGATCTGAGACCCACTGTGCCCAGGGACCAGCCCTGCCCAGACTGGTTTTGGCTTTGGGGAGACTGAGACTCTTCTTCAGGAAGGAGAGCCATGACTGGCATAGTGCTGCCCAGCTGCATGGCGCCATGCCGGCGCGAGGGTCTCTGGCAGCAGCAGCTCTTCCTCTGGGACAGTGGGAGGGGACCCCCTGCTCTCAACGCAGGCGACCTCAGGCTCCCCATTCTGGAGCCCGGCGACCGGAGAAGGAGAGGACACAGAGCTGTTGAGCACCTTTTGAGTGTTGGCACTGGCTTGGTCCTTCCTTCTCATTATCATCCCGGGAACAACCCCATGAACGGAGCTTCTCAGAGGAGGGCATTCTTTTCTGGTCTTCCTGGCTCTGGAGCTCATAGCCATGCTGTGTTCTGCCCGTGTGCCGTGAGCTTCCCATCATCCACATTGCCTTCCCCGAGGAGAGGGAGACATGGGGGCCTCTCCCCATCTTTTTATTTTTTTAAATATATTTTATTGATATTTTACGGAGAAGAAGAGAGAGAATAGAGAGCTAGAAACGTTGATGAGAGAGAAACATCGACCAGCTGCCTCTTGCACACCCCGTACCAGGGATGTGCCCGCAACCAACGTACATGCCCTTGACCGGAATCGAACCCGGGACCTTTCAGTCCACAGACCGATGCTCTACCACTGAGCCAAACTGGTTTCGGCAACCTCTCCCCATCTTACAGAACAGGAAACCGAGGAAGGAGCAGACCCGGCCTCGGATCTGCCGTTGGCACGTTCAACCTGCTCGTGCCAGCGGCCTGACTTCTCCCCAGGCAGGAGCAGGGCACTTGGCAGGCCCGGGAGGAAGGGCTTCCTGCGGGCTGCATTCCTGGTTGCTGTCCTGGAGGCGAGCAGCCGGGGTGCGGGGGCCGCCCGTCTCCTCACAAGCCCCCTTTCATGGCGCTCAACAAGGCCGCCTCAGAGCCCGGCCTCGGCTGTGCAAACACGCACATCTGGGCTGCTGGCTGGGGCTGGGCAGCGGAACTCCCCCACCGCTGGCCAGCTGCTCCTGACCTTCTGGACAAAGGAAGCTTTAGCTTCCTCCCAGGGAACTTGGGGCTCCGGAGGGTACAGCCCTTACCCAGCCCTCCACGGGGACAACGTCTGGCCGCCGCCTGCCATTTTCATCTGGACTGGAACTCTGACGCTGACAGCATTTCCTGCCCAGGGCATGCCCCTCTCCTCCCTCTGGGGCAACACCCAGCCAGACACGGGGGAAGCGGAACAAAGGCTGCGGGCAGAGAGGGGCTCGGGTTGTGGGCACAGAGGCCGCCGAGCAGCCGTCGCTGAAGCCTAACCCCCCTCCTCATGGAGCTTACAGCTTCAGGGAGGAGAAAGTCACAGATGAGATGATCTCAAGAAACAATTGTGGATGGCCACAAACTCTCACACAGTGTTTTTCAGATTTCAGGTACTGTGTTTTTTTGTTTTTTTTGTTTTTGGTTCTTTACATATTTTAACTCACTTTATCCTTATAACAACCCAATGAGGAAGATACTGTTATTCCCATTTTACAGATTAGGCAATTGAGCCACTGAGAGGTTAAGTAACTTGCCCAACGCCACACAGCTAGTAAGTGGAAGAGCCAGAATTTGAACTCCAGTAGTATGCATTCTTCTTATTCTCCCTCTCCCTCCTTCTCCTCTTCTTTTTCAATACTCATCCAAGGATATATTTACTGATTTCAGACTGAGAGGAAGAAAAGAGAGAGAGAGAGAAAGAGAGAGAGAAAGAGAGAGAGAGAGAGAGAGAGAGAGAGAGAGAGAGAAACATCAATGTGAGAGAGAAGCATTGATTGGTTGCCTCTTGCACATGCCCTGACTGGGGACTAAACCCACAATCCAGGTATGTGCCCTGATAGGGAATCGAACCCGTGACCCTTCCATGTGTGCGAAGACGCTCAACCAACGGAGCCACACCAGCCAGGGCAGTGTGCATTCTTAACAATGATGCATATTTAAGGGCAGTAGCAGGGAGCTGGGGTGGTGAGTGGGGTGTCACTGGGGAGGGAAATAGGATGTGAGCTCAGGGAAGGTCACTTTGGCTGCTGGGTAGAGGCCTCGCATAGAGAGATGATGGCAGCGTGGCCTCGATTCGGGCAGGGCAGTGGACATGGGTCTGGGCGAACAGCGGTTCCTGGCAACTGAGTGGGTGTGAGGGTGCGAGTAGAGTTGGGGACTCCCCCTGTGTTTGGGGGGTGAGTCAGTTTGGCCCTAGGCGCCCTCTTCACCTGCCAGGCAGGACCACCTTGCTCCTCCTGCCTCCGAGAGGGGGTGGCGTGTGGGACATGTTTTGGGGCGCCCATCGCTCTTGTGCTCCAGCTACCGGGAGCATTCCTGAGGGCTCAGGGGGAGGGAGGGTCAGTGGTGTCGTGGAGGGAGCCCTGGATTGGCATCCAACACGATTTAAATCCCGACTCTCCCTCTGACAAGCTGTGAGATTGGGAGAATCACTTACATCTCAGAACCTCAGTTTCTTCTGAAATTGGGGAAATGATGCCTCCCTCGCAGGGCCACCTAAGACAGTGACCGGGAGGACCGGGCAGGCCTGGACCCTGGTCTCTAAGCTGTCAGGCGATGCTGGACATGCCTGCTGCCTGGGGCCTCCAGCTCCTGCTCTGGGCTGTGAGCCCCCGTGGCAGGTGGACGAGCCGGGCCGCCCCGCCCGGCCTGGCAGGTGGAGAGCGTGCCTCCGGAGGTGAGCACCTGCAATGAGCTGGCCAGAAAGGGCACCTCCTGTTCATTCTTGGCCTTTCTCTCATTGAACAAAGGCTTACCTGAACATCTGCTAAGTGCCAGACCCTGCTAAGTGTTTCATCAGTGTGATGAAACAAGGTCTGCAGAGTCCCCCTCACTGTCCAGTGGGGGCCGTGGTTACAGTTCCAAGTAAAGCAAATCAACCAAGAGGGTTGCAGCAGGTGTGCACGGAGACAAAGCCCGGTGATGTAAGCGTGACGGGAGAGGGGCTCCTTTGGATGGATGGCCGGGGTGGTCAGGGGAGGTCCCTTTAAGATGGCGCCAGGTGAGCGGAGGCCTGGCTGATGGGAAGAAGCCAGCCTAGAGAAGCCGAGGGGCCACTGGCCGGCGGGCGGAGGTGCCTAGTGAGAAAGGAGGAGTGGGGAGCAGAGGCACCGAGAGGGAGGGGGAAGGCCAGCTCTTGGGCTTTGCGGGCCCTTTTAAGGAGAGTGAACTTTACTCTAAGAGCGATGGGGAGCCTTTGAAAGGATTAAAGTCCGGGCATGGCATAATCCGATGCGCTGGTTTAAAAGGTTACGTCAGTTGCCGTGCAGAGAATGGACGGAATGGAGGAAAGAATCCCGATGGCTGTCCATCTCCTGCTCCCACTTCTGCCCTGGTTCCCCCGCCACCCCGGGGACCACCTCGGCAGCGTGTGCATTGCCTGCTCTCCTGGAGGCCATGGCCCATCGGGGGGGCCCTTGGTCAGGAAGATGCACGCCCCTGTCCATCTTCCTGACCAAGGGCCCCCCGATGGGCCATGGCCTCCAGGGAGCGCCCAGACCCCTGAGGCAGAGCCTTGCTGGCTGCCCCAGGCTGAGGGGCTGGGAGCCTGCAGGTGGGGATCCAAGTGCAGGGACAGAGGGCATGGGCCGGGGTGCCCTGCCTGCTTCCCCCCGCCACGCAGGGCAGGCCCCCCACCCCCACCCCACATGGGGCTTTTGAATTAAAAAGTCTTAACTTTTTCTTTTAAATGGCAGCTCTGTGTACTGTACATGGTAATTAATACATTAGCATTTATGCAAAATACCATCACAGCCGGGCTGGTATGTCAGCTGCCTTCCTGAGCTGCAAAAATGTGAGCGCCCCGAGGTACCTCAGACAGGCTCCCGCCCCTAGCAGAAGCTCCGTTTGACCTGTGTAGTTCACGAACGTGTCTCAGGGAATGTGTGTCTGCATGTGTGTATCCGTGTACCCAGCCAGTGTATGTGCTTCCTCTTGTGAGGGTCTGTGGGTATGCATATGTGTCCCTGTGCGTGCGTGCGTGCACACGTGCTGCCTGTGTTCATATGAGTCTGTGTATGTCTCTGTGTTAGTCTGGGTGTGACTGCATATGAGTGTGGTTTTATATGTGTGCATCTCTGAACATGTGTGTGTGTGTGTACATTTCTGTGTGTGTATGTGCATGTCTCTGGATCTTTGTGACTAGCTTGTGGGCATGAATGTGTGTCTGTGCATGTCTGTATGCACTTATGTATGTGTGCCTGGGTACATGTTTGTGTGTGTTGGTGTGCATCCATGCGGGTTATGCACGCACATGTGCACAAACATGTAAGTTCATGTTCATATGTGTACAACAGTGGATGCTCATATGTGTCCATGTGTGAGTCAGTAGGTGCACTGTGGGGTCTGCTAATTGTTATGTGCATGAGTGTGTCAGTGGGATGATGTGCGTTTCTGTATGTTCGGATACACTCATGTTCATTCCTGTAGATGCTGTAGATGGTGTGTGTGTGTGTTGTATGACGTGCTTGCTGGAGTGGTTCTGAAGTGAAACTGTAACGCAGTGGGAAGGACAGCCCCCTGGAAACAGTGACATCTGGGTTCAAACCTGCCGCCACCCTTTTCTAGCTCTGCGGCCTTGGACAGTCCTCTGCCTTTCTGCACCTCGGTTTCCCCCGGGGACTGATGAAGCCCGCCTTTCCTGTAATAACTATTCACTGGGCACGGGACACCCTGCGGTTGAAGAGCTCACAGTGCAGTGGGAAAGCTGAACCCACGGGGGGGGGGGGGCAGGCAGTGACCAAGGTCAGGAGGGCGAGCCCAGGGGGCTCAGGGACCGTGGTTTTGCTCCGAGTGGTTGACAGGGGTTTGGAGGAGTTAGGGACAGTTTCTCTGAGGAGGCGATCGCTGGGCAGAATCTTGGAGGATGAGCAGGATGGTCACCCAGATGAAGGAGCTGAGGAGAGTGAGCCAGCGGAGGGGATACAGACATGGAGCCGTGATACCGCCTGGCCCGTTCACGGTGGCTGGGCCCAGACCCGAGTTGCAGGGAGTGGGGGCTGGAGCAGATCACGTGCGTGTATACTGAGGGGGGGTGGGAGCCAGTGAAGGCCTTTTAGAAGAAGAGGGTCGGGGTCAGAGCAGAAGCATCACTCTGCCTTCTGCGGGGAGGAAGGACTAGAGAGGGAGGTGGGACAGAGGCTGTATCACAAAAGACCTTGAGTGCCAGGCTGAGGAGCACAGAGCTGTTTCCCCCATAAGCAATGTGGAGCCACAGAAGGCTTGTAAGCAGAGGGATAGCTGGTGAGCTTCATGTTTTACAGAAATCACCGTGGGTCCTGAGACCGGATTCTGAGGGAGGCAGGGCTACGGACAGAGACCAGCAGTGGGGCCCCTTGTGGCTTAGTTTGGGGTCACGACTGTGCCGCCACACCCCTTGGATGTATCTTAAGGAGTGAGGCGCCAAGCCTTTCTGCATTAGGGCAGGCACAGAGCAGGCACGGGACCCTGGGCCAACCCTGAGCCCTGCCAAACCTTGCCCTGTGACCTTGGCTTGGCCAAGTCAATTAGCTTCTAGGGCTTTAGGTGGTGCTTGGGTAAGGAGAACCAAAGGGGGTGATCCAGGAAGAAAGGAGGGGGGGTTGTTGGGAAGGACCTTATGTCACTCACCTCTTTGGGGGAGAGTCCCCTCAGGGCACGGGAGGGCCAGGAAGGGGGGCAGCCACCTCCGTCCTTCCCTCTGGTTGACAGGAGGGTGAGTTCGAGGACACGGACGAGCTCATGTATTTTCATGCCGTGGCCTCGACACTCAGCCCCACGGTCCCAGCTCACGGCGGCTGGGAGGCTGCCCTGGGGTGGGCTGACCGCGCCCGCAAGCAGACACTCCGCTATTGTTCAAAATGGAATCGGTCCCAGGAAGCCTGGAGCCTGCGAAAACTGCCATGAATTTTGCAAAGCAGCTCTGAGGCAGTAAAGCATGTCAGAGGAATCAGAGGCGGAAATCCCTATTTAGAAGCTCCGCTCTGGACAGGCACGAGGTGCCTGCAGAAAGGATGGGATAGCGGCTCAGCCCCAAATGCCCTTCCCTGTATGTAGCCCGTGTGTGTGTGTGTGTGTGTGTGTGTGTGTGTGTGTGTGTGTGGAGGGGTGCCCAGCCCCTGCAGAGCGGAGACAGCCCTGCAGCCCACCCCCCTGGGGGCTCAGCTTCTGTCCATTCACCTGGCCTCAGGTTGACCCCCCCTCACAAGACACCCCCTCTTTTCCCAGTGTATCTATATTGTTTTTTTCCTCTTCTTTTGAAAGCAGCTTCATCATGTTGTAAAAAAGGGATACATATGCTCATTGCAAAAATTTCAGACAAGACGGAAAAGTTCAAAGAAAAAATGTAAAAATCACCTCAGATCTCACCATCCAGAGATAACCACATAGCATTTCGGTGAGCGGCCTCCCAGACTCCTCTCTGTGCATAAATACACACAAATAGATTCCATGTATGCAATTCCACCCCGAGCGAGATCAGACAGCACATGCTGTTCTGTCACCTGTTTCTTCCCCACTCAGCAATATGTCACGGACGTCCTTCATGTCAATACGTATAGATCCATCTCGTGGTTGTAAGGCCTGCGCTCTATGGATGGCTACGCCGCACTCGGCTAACCCAGGCTCAGGCTGATGGCCTCACGTGTTTTCCCAATTGTTTTGCTCTTATTAACATCCCTGCAGTCAACGTCAATGTGTGTGTGTGTGTGTATATATATATATATATATATATATATATATATATATATATTTGTGCATTTCATTCATTCATTCATTTATTCATTCATGCTATAAATGTTTATGGAGTGTGTGCTACATACAGTCTGGTGCCAGGTTGGGGATAGAAACGATGAATAAAACAACACGGCTGGTCCCTGCTTTTACAGGCTTTATGATGTAGTGGGAAGGCAGGACCCCCAGCCTCTGCCAGCAGGCCAGCCAGTAACATTTTTGCAATGGGTTTATGTCTCGGGGATTTACACAAATAACTATCCAGTTCACAGGTGATTACGGAGCGCCAACGAAAGGCACCCCACAGGACGAAGGAAATGGACAGGCTATGCGAGGGCAAGAGCAGGTAACTTAGGCATGGGCGGTAGGGAGGAGATGACATTCGGGGTGACGGGTGAGTGTACGGGAGGCAAGGCTAGGGGGCTAGGGGGCTAGGGGGCAGGAATGGGTGGGTACAGAGGGGAGCCAAAAGAGGGTTTCACGCAGGAGAGTCGTTTCAATCATGCACATACGGGAAATCCCTAAGAATGAAATGGTTGGGTCACAGGGTGAGCAGAGTCTGCATCCGGTCTCACTTTGTAAGTTGCTCTTCACAGAGGTTATACGAATTTACAATCCCATCCAGGGCCTAAGATGGGGGTGTCATGGAGATTAGGGCTAAGCATAACGCTTGCGCACAGGAAGCAAGCCGGCCGAGGCTGTTGCCATCATTATTACAATTATCTTTGCCAATCTAGTCAAGAACAGTGATATCTTTTTTGTTTTGTTTTTAACCAGTGTGTCTCTTTTTGACTTTGCGGGAAATTGAGCTGGTGAGGGGAAATGAACTGTCTTTCCTTCTTTCTTTCTTTCTTTCTTTCTTTCTTTCTTTCTTTCTTTCTTTCTTTCTTCTTTTTTAATATGGGAAGGAATTAGGATTCCACACCTGGTAGTTTTTTTTTTTTTAAACATATTTTATTGATTTTTTTTACAGAGAAGAAGAGAAGGATAGAGAGTTAGAAACATCGAGGGGAGAGAATCATCGATCAGCTGCCTCCTGCACCCCCCCCCCCCCACTGGGGATGTGGCCGCAACCAACGTACATGCCCTTGACCAGAATCGAACCCGGGACCTTTCAGTCCGAAGGCCAACGCTCTATCCACTGAGCCAAACCAGTTTCGGCCTGTCTTTCTTTCTTAAGTCACCTTTGTCAGACACCTTCCTGTGCCCCTTGGACATGTCCAGGTCCGTGGCCTGAAGTCCCTTTGTCCCAGCAAAGGCCCTGGGACTTCGGGGCACCTCCAATCCCGCGTGGCTCTGGCTTTCCCGAGGCAGGTGCCAATCAGAGAGGAGGGCGCTTTGAAACCTGGGTCGGATGGGCGCCATGCCCGTGGGGAGGTGACCCGCAGAGACGGGGAGGCCCCGCAGGCAGAACCCACATGCCATTAGGAGTGCTTAGAGATCCCAGGTGCTCCCGGGTGATAGTACTGCAGCGGTATGAATATTAACCGCACGGCCATTAATATTAATGACAATAATAAACAAGTGCGAGGGCTATTTTGAGAGAGGGCTGCTGCTCCAGCTGTTGCCTCCCTTCTTTCAGAAGCTCCTGAGGTTCTCCGCCGTCCTCTCTCCGGACCTGGTGCCAGACTCAGTGCCGTCCACACGAGTTCTGCTCGGGCAGGGACAGAGCCGAGGGCACCTCGGGCACTTTGGGTTGTAGGAGAATCAATGCAGGAAACTCCCCCCGTGCAAGGTGCTCGGTGGGCGGAGCGGGGTTGTGTGTGGGCAGCCAGCTGCGGAGACTCCCCCACTGACCCTCCTGGGCATCGGGCCCAGCGCCGACATCCCAAGAGGAGCCCGGGCAGGGGGCTTGCAAGGGGCTTGGACTCTTGCAAAAGTGGCTGGAGGAATTACCCTGCTAAAGTGGTCATGAATTATAGAAAGGAAAGGGGGGGAGGGGGGAGAGAGGAAGGCCCAGAATATCATATGTGTAAATAAGCTGGAACGGCGGGCCAGCCATAAAAGCCAGCCACCGAGCTCTCGCACCCACAGCGCGCCTTCTCGGCGACCCACTCGTGCCAAGTGCACAGCGAGCCGCTCGAGGCCTCCCTCCTTCAAAGGATTTGTTAATAAGTCAATGACGGAACATCTAAAGGGGGGGGGGGGATATTTCTCTTTATAGTAGGAGATAATTGTCCCAGGGAAAAAAAAAATAAAAAAACAACAAACCTTTAATTACAACTCACACGGAGAAAGCTTGATTTGTGGGCCGAGCCCAAATGCTGAGGAGCTGGATGTAAAATATTTGTAATATTTAGGGAACCTAGAGTTTTACATAAAAGTAAACAGCATTGCCTGAAGGCACAATTTCCAGCAACACAATAAAATGTGCAGTGAATTTATGGCGGCCATCCATTAGCTCTTACCAAGGCAACGTCGCCCCTATCTGTCCTCCATCATTATAATAGAGGGTTAATGCACCGAATTTACATAAAAAAGTCATATTGTCTGCATGAATTATTTACACTCGAAGCTGTTTTTACAGCTTGGTTTCAAGCTGGATTCTGGGAGAGATTCTGCCAGTAAATTACTCTGTGGAGACCTGGTTCTATAACTGCGCTCGGAGCCGGCAATGAAAAGAAAGGAAAATGGGCAGGCCCTGGCGGGTCGTTGGTGCCGACGCCCGGCGGGTGGGGGCCGGAGGCGGCGGCGGAGGCTTCGGGAGGCGGCTGGACCCCGCTGCAGACGGGGCTCTGTCTCTGGGCCCGCGGCGGCTTCACGCTCTGCGGCTCAAGCTGCCCACGCGGGCAAAGGCGGTTTGGGCCCTCGAACCCACAGCCATCGCTAGAGGCGTCCACGGGGTCTTGGTGGCTGAAGCCGGAGGTCTTTTCAGGGGTCAGGGTCCTTTCAGGGAGAGGAGCTGCTGCGTTTGTTGGGGCTGAGGCCTAGCTCGGCAGGGTAGGTGAGCTTGACCGCCTCCTTGTCCCCATTGCACAGATGGGAAGACTGAGCCCTCAAGAGGCACCAGTTCAGGAAGCAGGAAGCTCATTCATCCCAGGTGGGCCTGGGGAATGGGGAACGTTGGGGAGAGTAGGGCTGGGAGGGGCATCCTTGGGGAACCTACGGAGAATGCTCGTGCCTCCTGGCTCAGCCTTTGCATTTTGTGGGACCCAGTTGTGGGTTGAAGGCAGTTTTAGTGGTCAGGGTGGGGTAAGCTGCTTTGTGGCACTGGGTTCTTCCCTTCTCTTCCTTTTAAGGTTTGGGGAACTGGGGAGAACTGCTCCTGCTTCCAGGCGATGTGGACTTATGGGAGGCTGGTAGAAACACACCTGGATTTTTAAAAATATGTATTTTATTGATTTTTTACAGAGAGGAAGAGAGAGGGATAGAGAGTTAGAAACATCGATGAGAGAGAGAGACATCGATCAGCTGCCTCCTGCACACCCCCTACTGGGGATGTGCCCGCAACCAAGTCACATGCTCTTGACCGGAATCAAACCAGGGACCTTTCAGTCCGCAGGCCGATGGATGCTCTATCCACTGAGCCAAACCGGTTTCAGCCACACCAGGATTTTTAATTCCACGCCAGCTGTGTGGACTTGGGTAAGCCTTCCGGGGGCTCAGCTTCCTCATCTGTAAAATGGGGTTTCTGATCCCTCGTCCTCCAGCCTCCCCCAAATGACGAGAAGCTCAAAGGCGATCACATGGCTGGGAGGAATGTGATGTGTAATGGGCAAGGCTACAGGGGGTCAGCGAGGGGAGCCCTGAGATCTGGGTTGAGAGAGGGACAGATGGAGAGAGGAGGCCGGACAATCCAGCATGCCCATAGGAGAATCCCAGACAGAGAGCCAGGGAGAGACAAAGAGCAAACACTCAGGAACAAAAGCAGGGAGGAGAGATGGAGAGGAGAGCAGAGGTGACCGCCACAGAGAGAGGAGAGCCGAGAGAGCTCGGGGTGCCCCAGGCTCTGACCTGGAGCCCCGAGGGTGTTTCCCTGGCCAGCAAAGAGGGTGGCAGGGCGGCGTCTGCCCGGGGGCCAGGGCTGCCTCTTGCCTGGCCCCTCTCTCTCCATCCAGGCCAGAAGTGCCCGGGCCTCCTTCTGGCCCGTGGGTTCCTGCCTTCCCTCCCTCTGCTTTTCCACAGCCCCAGCGATGCCAGCCTGTGCCCGCCCCTCCCCCCGCACCTGGGCCGGGCATGTGATTGTCGATGCCGCACTCCCAGGTCTCCCGCGCCTGGAGCAGCCGTAGCAGGTCCCAGGGGCCTGGAGACAACAAATGACTCCCCGCTGACGGGCTGCCGGCTGCCTCCTGCCCGCCCGCCCGTTCCGCTGCGCACCGCAGATAATCACGTAAGGCCAGGGAGCCCTCCTGCTCTTGCGGGTGTGATTTAAACCTGAACTTTGCTTTGCTTTCATCCCCCGGAGAAGCCAGATTTAGATGATAAATCTCTCTGTCTCCCTGGGAACATGCACACACGTGTGCACAGACACGCGCCTGCACACACACACACACACACACACACACACACACATAAAGGCCGCTCACACACTGTAAAATCCCCATGCATGAATACTCGCACACAAACGTGTGCAGCCCATTTGCAAATCACACGTGCATCCATTCACGCAGGGTCCTTTTGCATGCACACGCATGCCATCCAGAGAGCTCCCGACCCCAGGCTGGGGCAGGAGGAGAAGGTGGTGGTGGAAGCTGGGACCTGTAGGGGGGTGTGTGTGTGTGAGAGAGGGTGAAGGGAGAGGCAGTGCTGACATTGCAAGAGGCTCTTCAAATCTCACCCCACCTTGTTGTCTGGAAGAGGGGAGGGAGGGAACGTGTGCATGTGTGTGTCTGGTGTGTGTCTCTGTGCATACAACTGTGCTTATCGGTGGGTGTTCACAAGTGGGGGTGCCTTTGTTGGGTGCTGAGGTTGACGGTCGGTCTGTGGACAGGGGAGAGGGTGTGTCTGGTGAGGAGCTCAGGACGAGCCACGCAGCCCTGTCACTGGCCCGCTGCTGGCCTCGGGGGAGCTGGGGCCTCTCTCTCCTCTCCAGTGCCTCTGGCCGCGAGGCTCCTGCTGGTTCTGACTCCCTAGCCTCTTTGTGTGACCTGGAGGGTGTGTTTCTCTTAGGTGTGAGTGAGTGGGCTGGGGTGTGTGTGTGTGTGTGTGTGTGTGTTTGCGCGCGCGTATGCTGAGTATGTGCATGCCTAGGCGTGTTGTGTGTGAACGTGTGTGCGTTTGTGGGAGTGCCCTTTGCAAAGCAGAGAGAAGGTCCACGTGCCTGTCTGTGTGGAGTCCGGTGTGAGTGTGTGAGGGTGTGTCTTGAAATGTTCTGGGGTGCGTTTTGGGCAGTGGAAAAGCCTGAGGTGAGGACAGGAGGCCATCCTTGCTTAAAACCCTCCTCCCTTCTTCCGCCTTCTCTGCTTTAATCTCCATCAACCCGGGTCACCATGGAACACGCCATACATTTACTGAGAGTGGGCTCCCTCCCTGGGGGGCATGCGTGCCAAGACCTCCCCAGTGGGTGCCTGCGACTGCAGACGGTACTGAAGCCTACGTGTATGCTTTCCCTGCACGCACACTCACATCATGGCTTCTCTTTGGCCCGTCTGAATTGCCAGCACCACTCCTCCGCGCTCTGGGCCCACTGTTAAGCACAATAAGGGCTCCTTGAACACAAGCCCTGTGATACGACCACAGTCGTCTGGTAACTGTGGCTCCCGGCAGGGAGTACATACAGTGTGACGAGGAAGGGGAGGCGAGGGGGCGGGGAGGGGGGGACAGGGGCGTGGCGGGGCTCAAAAAGACATGCATTTAAAACGTATAAGTTGTTTGCTCCTGGAATTTTCCATTTCATATCTTCAGACCATGGTTGACCATGAATAACTGAAACCGTGGAAAACGAAACCTCAGCTAAGGGGGGACTGCCATTTATTTCGTTGATGATTTCTTCCCCCTGCCAGGATGTGAGCGCTGGGAGGGCAGGAATTTGAGCTGTGTTGTTCATGGCTGCATCCCCGCCATTAGGACAGTCTTTGGCACACAGTGGCATTGTGGGTGTTCGATCAATACTGACCGAACGAATGGACAAGTGACTTCATCACCTTCTTCAGGAGTTCCCTTCAGCGTCCCGTCCTTTTTGTGTGAAAGGGTGGTTCCTCATTCAATACCCGATGTGGGCCGGGAGGAGCTGATCTCACCCAAGTGCAGGAAAAGCAAGGGGAACGGGACCGTTCCCTTCAGAGAGGGATGCTTATCTTTCCAGGCCCACTTTGGACGGAGCGCTGAGGATGGGAGAGCAGATTTGAGGGTGTCAGGAAGGGGGGCGGAGAAGACAGAAGGGTGGACAGCACTTGGAGGAAGAAGGGAAAATGGTAATGGCTGGAAGAGGCAGTGGGACCCCATGATCACTCCCCTGACGTGGTGACAGTGATCTGCCTTCCTGTCAGGACGTCCCAGACGCGTGGCGTTTGGTGGCTTCGGCAGGTCTCCGGGTGTTTGTGACAGGGAGTAGCTGACGGAACGTGGGGATGAATGTTCATGGGAACGTGGGCTGTCCCCTACCGGAGCCGCTGGCCATGCACGGGTGGCTGTTGGGCACTCTGAGTGTCACTTTCTTTCTTTCTTCCTTTATTTTCAAAAAATATATTTTATTGATTTTTTACCGAGAGGAAGAGAGAGGGATAGTTAGAAACATCGATAAGAGAGAATCATGGATCAGCTGCCTCCTGTACACCCCCTACTGGGGATGTGCCCGCAACCAAGGTACATGCCCTTGACCGGAATCGAACCTGGGACCTTTCAGTCTGCAGGCTGACGCTCTCTCCACTGAGCCAAACCGGTTTTGGCTCCTTTTTAAAAAAATTATTATATTTTTTCTTTTCACTTTTTATTAAGGTATTATATGTGTACATATCTTATCATTGCCCCCCCCACTCCCATACATGCCCTCACCCCCCAGAGTTTTGCATCCATTGGTTATGCTTACATGCATGCACACAAGACTTTCGGTTGATCTCTTTTCTCCCCCACCTCTCCCTAACCTTCCCACTGTGATTTGACTTTCTGTTTGATTCCTTACTGTCTCTGTGTCTATCATTTTGTTCAGCAGTTTATAATTTTCTTTGTTATCCATAAATGAGTGAGGGCATGTGGTGTTTCTCTTTCATTGGCTTATTTCACTCAGCATGATGCTCTCCAATTCCATCCAGGTTGCTGCAAATGGTGAGAATTCCTTCTTTTTTATGGCAGTGTCGTATTCCATTGTGTAGATGTACTGAGTGTCACTTTCTGGATGAAGCCCCAGCCACCCTCCTGAAAATTGCTCCCTGCCCCCTCCCCAGCACTCCGGTCCCTGTTCTCGTTTTCCTTTTGTCCCCATCACCCGCCGGGGCACTGAATGGCTCCGCCATTGCAGTGTACTTTGTCCTGTTGGCCTTGCAGTTAGAACGAAAGCCCTCACCAGGGATCGGACCTTTGTCTGTTTTGGCCGCGGATGTATCCCATGGGCCTAGAAGCATGCCTGGCACGGAGCGGGTGCTTAACCCATAGTTACTGAATGGGTGGATGGGCTTCTGCCTGTGGAGCCAGGGCGTGAGTGGGCTTGTGAGTGCTCTTTTTTATGAATGGGCTAGCAGCACGAGTGCTCGTGGTGGTGTGACCGCCCGGGCTGTGTTTAGACTGTGGGGGTGACGGTGTCTGGGAGGAGAGGGAGCTGCTCCAGAGCTCTGTCCTCGGAGGCCCCAGGGGCGGTGCTCTGACACGGGCCTCCGGTTCTGGGCACCCTGCTGGGTGTTGTTAAGGTTTGCAAATAGGGATTCCTTTGGAATCCCTAAGGATCCTCTCTTTGACTGGCTGCCCCCGTGTTGGCCACGGTCCTGAGCCCCGGCCCTGGCAGCTTCCTGGGTCCACTCCCTCCTTTCCCCAGGGCCAGACCCGGACCCCAGGCTTGAGGGAAGGGCGAGGACTGGTGCTCAGTGATGGAGCACCGCCATGCTGGTGGCTGGACTCGGCATCTAGAGAGTCTGGACACACGATTGGGAGAAGGAGCCTTGGGGTGCCCCAGGGCAGGTGGGGATCCTGGCCATGCGGGGCCTAGGCAGCGGGCAGTCCTGAGGCATCAGGGCTCTGCGGCAGGCGACTGGGTCCTGACGAAGGCAGGGGAAGAGGGTCCAGGCTGCCTTGTGCTTAGGCTGCGGGCGAGGCAAGGACCCAAGAGCTTAGGTTGATGCTCATGCGAAGATCAACCCATTGATCCCGGTCTTCAAGGAGCAGTGGGTCTGCACCTCAGTCCCTCTTTATGTGGAGGTGGTGGGCACAGAGCCGCCGGGGGATGGGGGTGAGGAGGGGCCATCCCATGATGACAGTATCAGGACCCAAAAGGCACTCAACCAGGTGAACTTCGGTCCAAAAGAGAGGCCCACATGTAGGAAATAGTGACTAATGTTGAGAGTCTGCTGTTTAGGGTCAGGCAGAGCTCTGCTTAGCTTTCGAATTTGTCAGCTCTGTGACCTTGGAAAGGTTATGTAATGTTTCTGAACCCCGGCTTCCTCATAGGCAAAATGGAGATAGTTTCCATTTCATAGTGGGATGGGAAGGACTAAGCTGTTCTTATTCTTATTCTTATTCTTATTCTTATTCTTATTCTTATTCTTATTCTTATTCTTATTCTTATTCTTATTTTATTTAAAAAACTGCTTGGATCCAGGAAGGGAAGATTGCCTTGACAGGAAGTCACATCATAAAGACCTCAAATTAGTGTGAGGGCCTAGTACGGAGGTGAAATCTGTGACACCCAGAGAAGAAGGCAGGGGTCCCTGGAGCCACCCTGGGTTCACCCCAACAGGCAAATCCTCTCAATCTCAACAGCTCAGTGGCTGGTGGCTTGCGTGGAGTGGAGCATAATCCAGGTATTGAGCACCTACTGTGCACCAGATACTTCAGTGCATTGCCTTAATCTTCTCCCCCTTGTGCACTAGATATGATGGTCTCCATTTTGCAGGTGAGCAGCTGACTCTCCGGGAAGTTAAGTGACTTGCCCAAGACCAGTGGGGCTGGGAGCCAGGCCTGGATCTATCCAAGCCTTTCTGCCAGATCACACTGCCTCCTAAGACACAAGACGGTCTCTCACGGCGTCTGAGGACATGATCGTGGCTGTGAGAGCACAGAGGGGCCTCCCATCTGGCCAAACAACAGCCACGGAATGTGCTTATAAGAGGAACCAGGTCAGTCTGTAAAGGTCTATGGGGCTCTGCTTTCTACTATGTTCTAACCATATATGCCAAGGATCCAGAAGAAGACATAAGGGGTGCAGGCCTATAACAGGAAGAGGTGGCAGAACAAGGAAAAGGTCAGATAGCAGAGTCAGGACTCAGAAGGGTCTCAATGGGCTTGTGTGACAAGGTGGCATGATGAAATGTCACAGGCTGGGGCCCATCTCAACCGCAGGAAAGATTGTAGAGAGGAGCGGCAGCTCATAAGAAAGAGATTTAGAAGTCATGGGCCATTAGGCTCATTATGAGTCAGCGGGCTACATTAATAGAGGTATGAGGTTTGGGATAAGGGAGGGGATCACCATCCTGACCTGGCCTGATCTCTGCCCTGGGGCAGTCACTGTTGTTCGTATTTGAAGGTCAGGTGTGTTTTTCTGTTGTTGTTGTTGTTGTTTTCAGTTCTTCCTCTTTTTTTTGGAGGGGTGGGGATAGGGAGGGATAGTTCTTAGAGGAACAGAGCCCTTTTAGAATTCGACCCTTGAGCCGAAACTGGTTCGGCTCAGTGGTAGAGTGTCGGTTTTCGGACTGAAAGGTCCCAGGTTCAATTCTGGTCAAGGGCATGTACATAGGTTGCGGGCACATCCTGGGTAGGGGGTGTGCAAGAGGCAGCTGGTCGATGTTTCTCTCTCATCGACGTTTCTAGCTCTCTATCTCTCTCTTCCTCTCTGTAAAATATCAATAAAATATATATTTAAAAATAAAATAATTTGACCCTTGAGCCCCATCCAAGGCGGCCCTCTGAAATGACACCTTTGAAGCAGAGAATGAAGTTGCAGATTTTTTGAATTTTTGTGTGAGCAGCAAGTCCTGGACCTGATCTTTATGCCATGCTGCCCTCGTTTGGGGGAGAGAAAGTGCTGGTCCCCGAGTGCCCCGGAACCGGGAGAGGTCCTGATCCTCTTGGCCACGGGCTGTCTGTCCAGCTGTCTCCTTCCCGTCTCGGAGCCTTTCTCCCCGTGGTCAGTGGGCTGCCAGGGCCTGGCAGGGCTGCCCCTCCCGTGCCGGAGGCGGGCAGGAACAGCGAGCCTTGCCGGATCCCCGCTTGAGCTGGGGTGTCACCTGCCAAGCGGAATCCGGCACAGGAAGCGCCTGGCTCCGAGGCGCACTGTTTAATGTGGAGGTTCTGTTCCACTCCGAAATGCACTTCTCCTGGCAGCTGCAGCGAAGGGAAGCTGTTGAGCTTCCCTCTCATGCCAGAATCACAGCCACTTTTTCCTGAGAGAGAAACAGGGCTGCAGACAGTTTTACTCATTAAAGACTTCTTTTCCTCTTAAATCTGTTTTTGTAAAAAAAAAAAAAAAAAAAATTTTTTTTTTTTTTTGCACGAACGGAAAAGTAAAACGGATGATATTGAAATAAATAAGGCATTTGTGATAGGAAGGTTAAAGCAGATTGTTGGGGGTGGGGACGGGGGGGTTGGCTACACCCCACGTTTCTGCACACAGGCTGCTCCGTGCCTGGCGAGGCTGGGAGTGAGATCTCAGGACTCTGCTCACCTCCCAGCCCTCGGGAGCTGACTTCTCCAAGTGCCGGGAGGTTCAGTTTCCCTTGGGAAGGGAACTGGCTCTTATAGAGAGCCTACTAAGTGCTGGGCGTGGGATGGGGATGAGCTCCTTCTTTTAGATAAAGAAAGTTGAGGCTCAAATGGATTTGGGCAGCCAGCCGGGGATTTTGTAGAGCTGGGATTTGAACCTCCGTCTCTCTGACCCCTTTTTGCCATACGTTGTTACCCTAAGCGGTTGTGTTTGCAGCTGGGGATGTGCGAGGAGGAGGAGCATGAGAAGGAAGACGATGGAGGAGTGGACATCCTGCCTGGCGAGACAAAACAAGATGCTGACCACCGTGAGTGAGTGAACTCAGCCCCCGGGGCGGGGTCTTGATACACTTGGGTGGGTGATTCGGGGGTGGTGGTGGTGTGGGATGGGTTTGGTTGGATAATCAGGGTGGGCTTCCTGGAGGTGGCAGGTCCTGGCCTTGCAGCAGCATGAGCCCAGGCAGGAAAGGTGAGAGCCGCCGTGGGCGTGAGGAGGTAAGTCAGGGGGGTGGGTAGTGACGGCCGTAAGGAGAGTGTAAGTGTTGAAGTGGAAGGAGTGGATCACGCTGGAGAGTGTGTTGCAAAGGCAGAGCCCTGAGCTGGGAGGCCGGGGTCTGGGTCTTGTCCTGGCTCTGCTGCTGGCTTGCGGTGTGATCGCGGGCAAACCCCTTGCCCTCTCCGGGCCTTGGATTGTCTGCCCATAAACGACGGAGCTGCACCAGAGGATCCCCCGCGGGAGGGCCCCATGAAGAGAGAAGGCAACAGCAGAATCTAAAGAGCCTTCTTAGCATGAGAACCATGAAATGTTAGTGCGAAGAGGAATCCTCGGCTGAGCCATCTTCCTTCAGGTCTTAAAGGGTGAGTGTGTGTGTTCCAGGAGAAGGGCAGGGAGGTGGGGAGGGAAGGAAGGACACTTCCGGCAGAGGGCATCGCGTGAGCAGAGGCGCGATGGAGGCCGGTGCTTCCCTGGTGGTGTTGAGTAAATGACGCGGGGGTGGAGGAGGACCCAACAGGTGAGGGAGACGGGCCAGACCTTGGAGGACCACGAGGCTTCGGTCCCATCCTCCGGGCCAGGGGAGGCCGTTGGAGGGGTGGGACACCTGCCGAGGGGGCAGTATTGAAAGATGGCTTGGGCAGTTTCCTTGATGATGGATTAGACAGGGGCTGGCGGTGGGTCCAGGCAAGGGACGAGAGCAGAAAGATGGGTAAGAAAGCGCTGGTGAGCCGAAACCAGTTTGGCTCAGTGGATAGAGCATCGGCCTGCGGACTGAAGCGTCCCGGGTTCAATTCCGGTCAAGGGCATGTCCCTTGGTTGCGGGCACATCCCCAGTGGGGGGTGTGCAAGAGGCAGCTGATCGATGTTTCTCTCTCATCGATGTTTCTAACTCTCTATCTCTCTCTCTTCCTCTCTGTAAAAAATCAATAAAAAAATATTTTTTTTTAAAAAAAGAAAGAAAGCGCTGGTGAGAGGGTGACCGTCTGAGCGGGGAGGGGAGCGGGCAGGTTGAGGACAGCATCTGCTCCAGAGGAACAGATAGGGCGTGGCGATCGATCGGATGTGGGGGTGGTCACAAGGAGGGAGAGCCAGGCCTCCCCAAGTTCCTGGCTTGGTGATATTCACTGAGTCAGGAGGAGGGATGGGCTTTTTTTTTTTTTGGGGGGGGGAAGATGATGAGCTCAGTCACGGATCAGGTGAATTTGAGGTATCAATAGAAGGTGCAGGCAATGGCTTTTTCTTGCTTGTGTTCATTCATTCATTGAGTCGTTGTTTATTGGGCACTTGCTATGTGCCAGGCGTACGTAGCTGGGTCCACCTTCCTGAAGCTGCTTCCCCACAGGAAGTTTTCCTAAGCTGAACCTCGGGCTGCGGCATTTCTACCCCCTGACTTTCTTCTGCCCTCCAGGACCCCCCGGGGGGTACCGTCCTTCAGAAACCGGCGAGCGTGGCTCCCCACTTCACTGCTGGCTCAGGGAACACAGAGCTGTGGAGAGACTGCGGACCTGGGACCATTGCAAAGAGATGGATCTCAGCTCGAGCGCCTCTCTGTACGGCCTCGCTTGCTAAGTGGGTTTAATAAAACCTCTCTTACAGGCAGTGGTGTGCTGGAGTTGGTTCCTACTGGCTTTCTTTTTGTTTGTTTTCATATTCAACATTGTGTTAATTTCAGGCGTACAGGACAGTGGTCAGACATTTCCATTAGCTCATGAAGTGTTTCCGCCGTTACTACCGCGTTTCCCCAAAAATAAGACATCCTCCGAAAATAAGACCTACTTCGTGGCAACATAATACATCCCCTGAAAATAAGACCTAGCGCATCTTTGGGGGCAAAAATTAATATAAGACACTGTCTTATTTTCGGGGAAATAGGGCAGTAAAGCCCAGTACCCACCACACGTAGCGATGGCAGCGTTGTTGGCTGCATTCCCCATGCTGCTCTCCTACTGGCTTAGAGAACCGACTGAGGGTGTCTCTCCCCGGCTCCGTGTCCAGTGACATCCCACGGGCAGCCTGCCTCGGACCATGGTGGGAACATTGACACCACAGGAATTGGCAAATGCCGTAAATCAGAGCTTGCCTTTTCCTCCAGATTGCTGGCTGGTACATATTTACCAGCATCCCTCTGCTTACCTGGTGTCGGTTAGGTGGCTGGGTGCGGGCCACCTGGTCCCCTACGTAGGCACACGCAGTGGGCACGTCATAGTGTGACCACCTTCTGCTCTGACATTTCCCGTGTGCGGAAAAAAATCCCCCGATGGTTTCATTTGGTCAGAGTAACAACTCCCCCTTAATGGGGGGGGGGGGGGGAGAGACTGTCCCCTCTCTCATCTCAGGCCAGGAGGCTCCAGGGAAAGCTGAGTCTCTCCTCCAGAGGGCTGGAGGGAGAGGCACGCGGCCTGCGGAGTCTCAGGAATCTAGGTTTGCATCTTGGCTCTGCCTCCTGCTCGCGATGTAATAACCCTGGGCAAGTTTTTTTTAATCACTCGGAGCCTCGATTAAGTCACCTGCACGCCGAGGATGGACATGCCTCCCTCATTAAGTTGTTGTGAAGATGAAATGAGGTAATGGGTGTGTGGGTGCCCGAGGACCTGGCACGGGGGCCCCAGTTTCAGTGAAAGCTTGACCAATGCCGGCCTCCTCCCCTAGAACCTCCCGCGTGGACCTGGGAGCCGGCTCTGGGTGGGAGGAGGGAGGAATTAGGGCCGCATCCTTGGGAGAGACGCTTCCTGGTGGAACATGTAGGCCGGGAGAGGCTGCGGGCCACGGGACCCTCCAAATGTATTCCGAGAGCAGCGGAGGGGAACTCCCGGCCGCGGCTCCCGCTGGCAGGGCCCTCACCTGCCGATCGGCAGAGAGGCTGCTCTCCTCCGCGTGGCGGGGGGCTTCTGGGGCGGCGGCGGCAGGCAGCCGGGCCCGAGCTGATTTACCACCCGGCCCCGAGCAGATTAAATCACCCAGAGTCATTTGAATTTTACCCGGCCTTGTCACACAAATCTTAGAAACTGCTGTCTGGCAAGAAAACTTCGTACTTTTTGGAGGAAGTTTCGGAGCTCTAGAAATGGAGGTGGAAGTGGGGAAAGGAGGGCGTGCCAGGGGCTTCTGCAACCTCAGAGCAGGCCTGCGTTGGGGAGTGGAGGAGGAGCAAGGGGTGTGTGTGTGTGTGTGTGTGTGTGTGTGTGTGTGTGTGAGAGAGAGAGAGAGAGAGAGAGAGAGAGAGAGAGAGCAAGCATAGTGGAGAGGCCTCTGGGGCAATGTTATCATGTTGTCTCTGGCTGTGCGACATAGGGCAAGCCACGTAACCTCTCTGAGTCAGACGATCGTTGTGAAGGTCCAAAGGGCCAGCTTGTGCAAAGTGCTCTTGCAGACTTTGTGATTGTTCATGGGAAGAAGAGACGCACTCTTTTTTTTTTTTTCCGGCTGGATACTACTTTAAAAAAATTTTTATTAAGGTATTATATGTGTACATAGCTTACCATTGCCCCCCCCCACTCCCATTCATGCCCTCCCTCCCCAGAGTTCTGTGTTTGTTGGTTGTACTTATATGCATGCATACCAGTTCTTTGGTTGATCTCTTATCTCCCCCCAGGTCTCCTTCCCCTCCCCACTGTCATTTGACAGTCTGCTTGTTTTATGGTGACTATCTCAGGACCACACGAATAGAATCCGCTCCTCCTCTGGTTCACACCGCCCCTCCCCCTGGATCCCACTGCTTCCCCAGGGCACACGGCTCTCCCAGGACACATGGTCCCCCTGGGGCATACAGCTCACCCGGGGCACACGGCTCACCTGGGGAGATGCACTCTTACATGAGGAAGTTATAGATGGCCGCAGCTGTCATGTGTTGAGCAGGGAGTAAGGCCTCTGGAGTTGAATAAGAGGGGGCTCGTTTTCAGAGGTCTAGGGTTTGAAGTGGGTCTTAAAGGAAGCCCAGCTCCCAGGAAAGGGAAGCGGAAGAGACTGTAGTGCAATTGGTTGTTGCCCATGCCCCACCCATCTCCAATAGCAAGTGCATGTGGCTCTGGAGATGAGTCCTGATTGGCTTAGCCAGTCAAAATAATCCATCCACTGCTACCTGGGCACGCTGGTTGGTTGTAAACCAATCAGCACACGTATTCCCCTGGTCATAGGGATTGGTTTAGGTTGGCCCAATCAAATAAGAGGTTTAGGACTTTTGTTAGAGGCCAAGGAAAGACACCCAATATCCCTGTCTGTATTCAAATGAGGAGGCACGCAGTCCTAATTCCTGGCAGTCATTTGGTGACTAGGAACACAATGCGAGTCTACTGTCAACATGGGAGGTGGGAAGAGGCTAGAAAATCATGAAAAATGGCATCCCAGTCCTGCTCGAACTGTGCCTGAAGCTGGTTGCATCTGGACTGCTTAGTCGAGTGAGCTAATATATCCACTTTTTAAACCAGCTGGGATTTCCTTTTTGTATTCCTTGCAACTAAAAGCTGGAAAAGGGGCCGCTGAAGGGCTCTGTGACAGTGATCTGGGGCGGGGGGAGGCTACGTAGCCGTAGGCAGCCTTTAGTGAGGAGAATGCCTTGGCGGGAGTGAAGGGCCGGCAGGGGTGTGACGGGCAGGGCAGCAGGTGGTCATGGGAAATAAGGCTAAAAGGAAGCTTGGGGTTGAATGAGGAAAGGGCTCAGGCACAGGTTTAAGAGTGTGCACTTGGTTCTGTTGGTGATGGGGAATAAGTGAGGATTGTGAACAGGGGGAGTGATAGAGCAATGTGAGGAGTGGTATTTGGGAAGATCAACCTCTGAGTGGGATACAGGTTGGATTGGAGGGAGAATTTGGAGGCTGAAACTAAAAAAAAATATTATTTGCTGATGCCATACATAATGTTTGTATTTTTTCACTTAATTCTTACGACAACCCCTCATTTTATTTTTTAAAACCGTGTTTCAAGGATCTTGAGTAACTTGCCTAGATTACGTAGTGAGTAAATGGAAGTCAGGACTTGAACACAGATCATCTGACTTCAAGCTCTGCACTCTGATTTTTCGTGTTTGTGATAAAACAGGTGACAAGTTAATATGGGCCAGACTAGAATAGTGGTCACAGGAATAGGAAGGATGGACAACAGACATTAGGCTGGCGAAACCCTAGATGCATTCTTATTGGAGTCAGACGCTAGAGCAGAGTAGCTGTTGTTATCAATATTTCAAGAGACTCTCCCTAAATCGCTTTTGTTGTAATTGGACAAGAAGATGAAATAAGAAGTGTAAATACTGGGGGAGGAGAGCGAAATAATCATAGTTTGCAGATAAGATGGTTATTCATCTGAAAAAAAAATCTAGTTTCCCCCTAAAATAATTTAAAAAAAATTAAAGTTTTGTAAAATGGCCAGGAACAAAACAATGAACAAAAACAAATAGCTTTTTTTAAAAAATTATAAAATGACTATCTGAAAGGTAAAATAGAAGACCCCATCCACAGTGGCAAGAATAAAACAATAATACAAAATACCTGGAAATAAACTTTATAAGAAACATTTAGAGTGTACATGAAGAAAACCAGAATGTTTTTCTGAAGGATATGAGAAACTTGAATAAATCTGACATATACCTCATTCCTGGGTGGAAAGGTATAATACTATCAGGAAGCCAATTCTCCTTAAATGGATGTGCAAAATGAAGGCAATGCAACCAAGACACCAACACACCTATTTCTTTGAATTTGGCAGAATTACTATAAAACAAATCTGAAGGATGAAAAATGAAAGCAACCAGGAAAGTCCTGGAAAAAAAAAAGAATGTTTACTCTATTAGATATTAAAATGTTTATAAAAGGACAATCATTAAAGTTCTGTGTAAGAATGTCAAATCATTGGGACTGAAAGGAGCCCCAGAAGTGGATCCAAACATTTAAGGGGATGTTATATATGATAAAAAGGTGTTTCTTCTGAGTTGGGAATATATGAGGTATTTTGTAAGTGATGTTGGGATAATGGGCCAGGCATTACGACCCAAGCTGGCTTTTCCATGAAGACCACAGAGATAAATAGGAATGAAATTTTTGGTCATTCTTTTTTTAAAAAAATATATATTTTATTGACTTTTCACAGAGAGGAAGGGAGAGGGATAGACAGTTAGAAATATCTTTGAGAGAGAAACATCGATCAGCTCTGCCTCCTGCACACCCCCCACTGTGCCTGCAACCAAGGTACATGCCCTTGACTGGAATTGAACCCAGGACCCTTTAGTCCACAGGCACTATCCACTGAGCCAAACCGGTTTCGGCTTTTTTTGTCATTCTTATGTCATTCTTCCTTTTAATCATAATGTGATATCTAGAAACCATAAAAGAATGATACATTTGGATATATAAAAATAAAAAATGTAATACCTGGAAGACCATGAAAACGAAAGTAAAAAGGAGAGAGAGAAAGCATATATGACAGACAAATGTTTAATCTGATCTCAAATGTACAAAGACCTCTTACAACTCATTCAGAAAAAGGTAATTATATCATTAAAAAATGGGTAAAAGGCCTGCACAGGCTATTCACCAAGAAAATCACTATAAATGACCAAAACACATGCAAAGATATTGGTTTACTCTCACTTTCCTCAGCAATGTCAATAAAAACGAGCGTCCATTGCCTTCTGTGGATTTGGCCAAAGGTTAGAACCCAGGGTTGGTGAGGGTGCAGGCAGACTGGGGCCGGAGCACTGTTGATGGGAAGCCCATTGTGATAAGTTTTCTGAAAGGCAGACGGACAAAATTAGAAACAGCACACCCTTATTGCAGACATCTATTTGCAGGATTTTATTCTAAGGAGATAATTGCAAAAATGAGCAAGGAGACATGCACATGGCTATTTATCACAACATTGTTTAGGGGAGTGAAATCTTGACAACATTCTAAACGATCAATAGAGACGCAAAGTATGATACATACATCCAGTGAAATACTATGAAGGCACTAAAATAATTTTGTAGAGCTCTATTTATTGACACAGAAAGATGTCTATGACATATTGTTGAGAGAGAAAAGTAGGTGTCAAGTGAGAACAGTATGTATAATACAACCCCTCGCCTATAAAATTATATACATAGATTCCTGTGTGTATATATGCATGGGGGTATGTCTGGAAGGCTGTTCACCAAAATGCTAGGAGTGGTTCTAGCATTTTCTAAATGGGAGGTAGGATTTTGGGTGACTTTTACTTTCTTTTTCATACTTTTAAGTATTGGTTTGATTTTTTTTTAAAAAATAATGAGGATATGTTTTTCAATCAGAACAAACATAAAACTCTCTCACTTTGGAAATTTGATAAATACGAACTAAGAGGAACCAGCACGCTGTGGTTTAATAGATGCGGAGACGAAGTCAAGAGGAAAGCTGAGGATTTGATACCTGTGTGTGCTGGAAAACCCGGAGCAGGCGGCAAGAGGAGGCGCTGAGGTTTCAGAGCACAGGCTGGTGGCAGGGCCCGTGGGCCACAGGGCTGTGGCTTAGGCGGCTAATAAGAGAGGGCTCCTTTGCCAAGGGCAAAGCTGTGGGCGAGACCTCGGAGGGAGGGAGAGCATGAGCAAGCACAGGAGAGGGCTGAACCGGGTCCTGGAATGCGGCCACGGCTATGAGATGGGAGAAATAACAGGATGAGTGGTCAGGAGGGCGAGGGACCAGGGGCATAGATGCCTCAGCATCCCGTGGGGGCAGGGGCGGGGGCGGATTGCCAGAGAAAGGTCAACCATAGCTAATGCAGCAAAGGCACAGAGACCGAGAGGGGGCACCGGACTTGACAAATAGGAGTTTGTTGGTGACTTCAGAGAGAGCAGTTGCGGTGGGAGAATGTGTGTGGGGGGGGAGTAGGGGACACTTGGGGGAGCAGATTTGAGGGAAAGGGACTGAGCCTTGATCAGGGATGCCAACAACTGGCATATGAGCCACCCTGTCTGCTCCACGACAGGGACCATGGGCTCGGCCTGGGAAGACATCTGGGCCTGGAGCCCAGTATGATTGGAAAGTTCGTCCGTGAGTCCGAGGTGATGAGATGCTTGGACAAATCCATGCTTTGGGCGATGCCGTGAAAAAAAGCCCCCACTGTGTGTGAATGGCTGGTTGGTGCTCAGATATGTGGGGGCTCACTGTGGCTCACCATCCGTCTGTCCAGGGAAGGCACAGCAGGAAGCCCATTGTCTGGATGCCTGGCATGGAGGGCATTGGTCTGGGCTGGAGAGCAGACTGAGGAGTTGCAGTTCCATCCTGGCTTGTTGGGAGGACTTCCAGGAAAGACACTCAGTATGACACTGCTGGTATCTCTAATGGCGTTTGGATAACACCAATGGAAGCGTGGGGTCCTGGGTACAGGAGGCAGAGGCTCTTCTGCACTCCAGTGGCCAGAGCTTGTCTGAGGCAGTGGAGGAACACGGATCCCTGGGCGGAGCTCGCCTACAGGAAATGACCCTGGTGGGAAGAGGCCCAGGTATCATGTCTGGTCAAGGAGGAAGGCTTGAAGCAGCTCAGGCCAAGGGTTAGCCATTTGCTTTCAATCCACCGAGGCAGTGTTCCCTAAAACAGCTCTTTGGAATCCTCGTTTCTTGAGGTTGTTCCACAGAAAGGGGTTCTGGGAGCAAATGCGTTCATGAAATGTAGCACCCACAGTTCCGTGTGTGCGAGCGTAGGACAGGCTCGGAGGAGTCCCGCAGCAAAGGCACTTTGATCTAGAATCTTCTCCCATGTGTTCAGCCACAGAAGTTTTTTTCAGTGTTTACACCAGCGTGGCTCCTGCAGGACGAGTGGCTGACCGGGGGCAGAGGGAGGGCCACGTGCCATGTGGTTCCCGGGGCAAGGTGTACCCTGATGAGGAGATGTTGCAAAGAGACAAATTATGGCTCCGTTCAAGGAAGAACTTCACAACAACTGCAGATATTTTAACCATGATGGAGACAGGAAAGGAATTCCCGTCCCTGAAGACCTGAAGGGTGGACTGGTCAGGGATGCTGCAGAAGGGAGCCAGGCTCCGGTGTGTGTGTGTGTGTGTGTGTGATCATTGGTTTCCGGGGTTCCATGAGCCCTGGGAGAGGGGCTCGTTGGCCACACCGAGGTGGTACTGCTCCCTTGGAGCCTGCCACCTGGCTTAGATTGCCGCGTACTCGGCCCAAGAATACTTGGGAATGCTTGAAATGAACAGCCTGCGAAGGTAAGATGTGAACACATAAATATCCTCATTAAGTCCCAAATACACATCCCAAACTTTACATAACAGGAGCAGCAGCTGGAGACGCCCACAGCCCTAATTGCTTTTCTGTACGAAGAGAACATCCTCTCTCCAGTTCTGCTTCTCCCATTCATTTAGGTAATTACTGGAAGGAGCCAGCTGTGGCAGACGGGCAGGCAGGCGGGTTTGTAACACCACCGAGTGGGTGCCCCCGTGAGAATGGGATGCCACGGGAGTGGGTGCCCCCGTGAGAATGGGATGCCACGGGGAGCTGCAACCTCTCGGCTTTCTTCACGGGGAGCGGGGCCTGAGGATGGGGGGCTAGCCTCAGAGCACCGGTCCTGATCCCAATGGGTCCAGACTGAGCTGCCGGGTTAGGATTTGGCACCTCCCAGGGACTTGACCAAGCAGGAATCGGGGTGGCAGAAAGGATGCAGGGCCAGTGCAGTACAGGCAGATGGAAGTGGATGGAAGCTCCGTTCAACACATTGCTCAAAGTGCCTTCCCTGAGTCTCGAGCTGGGCTGGGACACCTAGATCAGTTGATCAGCCCTTGACCTCAGAGCTCACAGCCTTGGGAGGAAACAGCCACGGGCAAGGAAAAAGGCTGGCACCACGGTAAACTTTCAGGACTGGGGTGCCGAGGACGGAGAGGCAGACTATGTCTTGGAGAAGGGCATCAGAGACTTCTTGGAATATGAGACAGCAGGGTGGGCCTTGGAAGTGAGTATGTCCCAGACAGAAGAGTCACCTACGGCTGGGGTACTCCCTTCTGCAACATGGGGCCAAGGTTACTGTGGCCATCTGGGCCCCAATGTGACATTTCATTTTTCCCCTTGCCTCCAGGACTCATGAGGACACTCTTGAGATTTCTTTAAGGGTGTCCCAAGCACGGAGCCCTTGTCTTTGGGACCCAGGCCCTTGGTGGTTGGCCGGAGTGGGCGCCCTCCATCACTGGTTTGAGCTCTCTCCGGAGGGGTTGTGGTCCGGGCGTCCTACCCGCCCGGCTTCCTGTGCGTGGTGAATAGAACTTTTCCTCCTGGTTCCCTCCCAGCAGCCGGCTCCATTCCCCCGGCCCCAAGTGGCGGCTCCCCGGGGCCGGAAACAATGTGCTTTCTCCACGCCTGGGAGTGGAAGTCAGCAGTTTGGCACCGTCTGGCTGGCAGCCTCCACCGGCTTCCTTTGGCACTTTATTGGCAAAGGCGGTGACATTTCTTTCAGTTGGGTGGGTGGAGCTGTTATGCAAACTCCCGCTCTCCTCATTCGCCAGATGAATATTCATGACTCAGGCAATCTGTACCAGCCAGACTTTCCTGAGGGCGGCAGCTTTTCTTCTCTTCCTCTCTGTCTTTTCTCTCTCCTTCTCTCCTTCCCAGCTCTTTGGAAAGCTGGAGTGCGGCTATATTTAATTTACAAATACGGAGCTATTTAGCTTGCCTTTTGGGATGCAGGCTTTGGGGAGGAGGTGCTGGCAGTGGGGACGCTGGTTGAGGCATGTGGTCCTTTGACCCTGGGTGTCCAGGTCTTAGCGTCAGCACCTGGGTCCCCACCCTTGGAACCTTCCTGGATCTAGGACTCCTTTTGAGCTTGGCATCTTGGTGCCCGCCCGCCCAAAGGTGCAGCAGCTTGTGCCACCCGTTCCACACCAGCCCCTGAGGTCAACACGGAAATGCTGAGGCTTTCCTGCTCAATGCAGGGGCCACGCCCCACACCCCTGCCTCCCAGACCCTCCTGTTTGTCAGGGCCCATCCAGACCCCGCTCCAAAGCTCCAGATCAGAGTCCAGAAGGCCCCGGGCATTCCCTAGACATGGCTCTCCTAGAGAAGACACCCATCCCTACTTGGGCTCCAATTCCTGGGGACAGACCGCTCCCTTTCTAGGAAGAATGGCTACCTAGCCTTCTTTGTCTCTCCCCGAAGAGGTGTCGGGAACTCGGCAGAGGGGTCAGAGCTCCCAGAATTTATCTGAGACTTGGGTCTCAGTAAGGATGTGCTCATGTATGGCGTGTGTGTGTGTGTGTGTGTGTGTGTGTGTGTGTGTGTGTGTATGTAAATATTTACGCACAGCTTAAGTGAGTCTGTATGCCTACATCTATGTTCAAGTGTTTGAGTGTGTGTCTGTATGTGTAAGGGCGTGAATGTGTATGTGGCGGGAAGTCTGGGAATGTCTGTATGTGCGAATGTGCCTCTCCAATGAGAGTTGCATGTGCATCTCTGGGTCTGGGGTGTTGCATGTGAGGGTGCTCGGGGTGGGGGGGCGGGGCGCAGTCTGTGTGTATGTGAATGTGTATGTGTGAGTTGTAGATATGTGTAAAGTGTATACTGTATGTGACTCTGAGAGTCTGGTGGCGGGGGGGGGGGGTGCAGAGGGGCAGAGGAAAAGTAAGAGGGAGAGAGAGAGAGTTAGGGTGCAGTTCCTCTTGACCTTCATTCCCTCCCAAACCTTTTCCTCTTTTGCGAGGTAGAGGGGGACGTCCCCCACTTTGCAAGTGTTACAGATTCTATCCAAGGACGGGAACAGAAGGCTTCCCAGCACAGAGCGTCCTGAAATTACTTTATATTCCCCCCCTCCCAGTTTCATCTAAACAAAATAGCAGCCTTAGGCTCACCCATTCTCGGTGCCCACCACTCAGCCCCAGGGGAGGGGGCAGGCAGGCCGCCTCGTGTGACCCCCTTTGAGAGCCCCTTGAGCCCTGAGCCAAGGAGCTGTCTTCCAAATCTCCTCGTTCCACGGCCCATGCTTCAGTGGCAAGAGCCAGCTGCCTCCCTGCCTGCCAGCAACTGCCAAGCTCTTCCAGAACCCACATCCAGGCCCGGCCTCATTTACAAATATGCAAATTTGCATCTTTTCTGGTATGCAAATAGAGACATGACAAATAGCTAATTAGGGTCAAAAGAAGCACTCTGAACCAATTAGTCCTAGGGTCGATTCCTCTCTGCTGGGAGGAGACTGGGTCCTCTTGTTCTGCTCCCAGCCCTGGCTCCCCCAGCCCCACACACTCTGGGCTGGCCCGTTGGGCTGGAGCTGTGGACTTTCAGGGAGCACTGAAATAGGGGCCAACGCTTGCATCCAAGAACTACCTCTGACTCTTAGCTGGGTGGCCGGGATTCACTTGCTTGAGCCTCAGTCTCTTCCTCTGCGAAGTGGAGCAACGATAGTGGCTGTCTTGGTCCTAATCCTCTCCCCAGTGTAGGGGGGACTTGGGAGGACTGGGGTGTGAACAGCCTTTGGAAACTGTACTAAAACCCCTCGGACAGGCACATCGCTGTGCTCTTCCAAAGTGCTTTCTGCCCTTGATTTCATTGAATTGTCACACCCACCCTCCGAGTTAGAGGAAGTAGATGTAGTAGTGACAGGAAGGCATAGGTTTCATCCTGTGTGCCGCCTGCCTCTGGTCGATTATTGATGTCTGCTTGGAGTGCTACCTGGAGAACGATTCTGAGGCCAAGTCTGGTTTCACTAAAAAGGGGACTGTGATTGACTAGTGATGTCTGTTGTGGGCAAGTGATTGGACCCTGGGAGCTCACGCGTGGAAGAGGGAGCAGGAACCTGGGTCCAGTCTTGTCTGCTCCCTTGAGTAAGTGATTTACCCCTTTGGAGCTATGTAGTCTAAAACAGGGGAAATAAGATATATACTAGAGTTATTATAAGGATAAAACAAGGGAAGGCTGGCCAATGTGCTTCTGTCATCTGGGAGATGCGTCTATGGAACTGACACGCCATTGGGGCAAGGATATTGTCTCATTCCCGAGGAGAGGAGCCGGGGGCCTGCAGAGGGTGGATGACTTGGAGAAGAGGAAGCCTGCAGCCTTGCCAGGCAGGCCCGCACGGCAGCTGGGGCTGCTCTCCTCTCTGCCACTACAGGATCCTGGCTCCGTCCCGCCACCCCCTCCACGATGTCCCAAGCGGGCTGCAACAAGCCCTGCTGGCCTGCCTCCACTTCTGGGTGTAAAATCTGGCTGAGTCGGCACCTGGGAGAATGGGGCAATTGCCATCCTGGGGCCTGGGGCCTGGGCGAGGGCCAGTGGGCAGATGAAGGGATGGAGGAGGGACTGAGTCCCCGGAGTGAGCCAGAGCCAGGCAGCTGGCAAGAGCGGGGCACGAGAGGGCCTGGCTTGAGGACAGCCGGCTCAGGGACGCCGAGAGCTGGAGCCCGAGGTCAGAACAGAGCCCCATCGTGTTCACGATCCTGGCTGCTGGCAGTGCCTGAGCATGCGGGCTGGTGTCCCTGAGCGTGCCTTTGTGTGTGTGCGTGTGTCTGAGCATACATCGGGGACCGCGTGTCCCTATAAATGTGTGCATGTGCATCGCATATCAGTACAAGAATAGGTACACCCGTGTAGTTGTGCACATCTGTGTGTCAAGGCGTGTCAGTGTGCACCTGCGTATGTGTGCCCGCACGTCTACATGCCAGTGAACTTCTTGCAGGTGCCCATCTGTCAGTATCCGGGTACGAGTGCCTGTCTATTTCTGTCCGTTTCTGTGATGTCCCTTTGTACACACCTCTCAATGTCTGCACAGGCATGTCCATATTGGTGCGTGTCTCACCATCTCTGTACCTGTGGAGGGCTTCCTGTTGGCACCCGCACAAGCATCACTCATCACTGCACAGCATGTGTGTTCTTCCCAGGGCCTCTCTGTGTCATGCACACCTGTAAGTCTGCCCATATGTGGGCACATTTCTGGGTGTGCACGTCTACCTGTGAGGGTGGTGGTATTACTTCAGGACGCAGGTACAGCTGCATCAGGTGAGCAGGAAGGATCCTTCATGTGGCTGCAGCCCTCTGGATTCTCCTGCCCTTTGCAATTTTTTAAAAACTATTTTATTGATTTTTTTTTTTCAGAAAGGAAGGGAGAGGAAGGGAGAGTTAGAAACACTGATGAGAGAGAAACATCAATCAGCTGCCTCCTGCACACTCCCTCCTGGGCATGTGCCCGAAACCAAGGTACATGCCCTTGGCCGGAACCGAACCTGGGACCCTTCAGTCCGCAGTCCAACACTCTATCCACTGAGCCAAATTGGTTAGGACCCTTTTGCAATGTTTGAAGGGAAGCTTTATCTTGGGTTCCCAGGCTGCTGACTCTGACCAGACCAGGGCGTGGTTCTTCTGGAGAAGGACCTGCCCATCTTTAGGACTTACCTCTCCCTTCTCTTTTCCCTTCTCTCCTCCTCCTCCTCCTCCTCCTCCTCCTCCTCCTCCTCCTCCTCCTCCTCCTTCTTCTTCTTCTTCTTCTCTCTCTCTCTCTCTCTCTCTCTCTCTCTCTCTCTCTCTCTCTTGATATATTTTATTGATTTTTTTACAGAGAGGAAGGGAGAAGGATAGAGAGTTAGAAACATCGATGAGAGTGAGACATCGATCAGCTGCTTTCTGCACACCCCCTATGGGGATGTGCCTGCAACCAAGGTACATGCCCTTGACCGGAATCGAACCTGGGACCTTCCAGTTCGAAGGCAGACGCTCTATCCACTGAGCCAAACCAGTTTCGGCCCTTCTCTCCTCTTGTTCCCTTTTCTTTTCTTCCTTCATCCCTTTTCTCTCTCCATTCTTTCCTTCCCTTCTTGCAGCTTGCTTGAAGTGACTGGGCCCTGGGCCGCTGTGGAGGTGACAGGTGAGCCTTAGAATTTCACTTCAGCCTCTAGAAAGGGTCCCCCACCCCCAATGTGGACTCAGCCGCAGAGACACACAGACTCCTGAGCTCTTTGAATTAAGATCATTGTATCCCACACTGTATTTTATTTTATTGTATTTGTTGTTGTTGATGCGCACTGGAGGATATTTTTTCCATTGATAGTTAGAGAGAGTGGAAGGAAGGGGAGAGACAGAGAATACATCGAGGCGATAGAAACACATCAATTGATTACCTTCCGTATGCTCTCTGACCAGGGTGGGGGATGGAGCCTGCAACCAAGATATGTGCTTGTGACTGGAATCAAACCCACAATCCTTCAGTCTGTAGGCTGACACTCTAACCACTGAGCAAAAACTGGCTATGGCTGGAACGGCATTTTTATTTTATTATTATTTTTTAAAAATAATTCTCTATCTATGAAAGTATTACATATGTCCCTCTTTTCCCCCCATTGATCCCCTCCAGCTGCCCCTGTCGCCTTCACCACCCTATTGTCTGTGGGTTATGTATATATGCATACAAGGTCTTCAGTTGATTACTCCCCCTTACCCCCCTGCTCCCGGCTTCCCTCTTCTGAACTGCATTTTTAAAAATATATATATTTTATTGATTTTTTTTGCAGAGAGGAAGAGAGAGGGATAGAGAGTTAGAAACATCAATGAGAGAGAATCATCGGTCAGCTGCCTCTTGCACACCCTCTACTCGGGATGTGCCCGCAACCAAGGTACATGCCCTTGACCGGAATCGAACCTGGGACCTTTCAGTCCACAGGCTGACGCTCTCTATCCACTGAGCCAAACCAGTTTCGGCTGAACTGCATTTTTAAAAAATTGCCCCAGAAGTGGTGTAGAGCCAGAACCCCTGACTTTTTGTCCTTCCTTTCTGAGGAGTCTAAGCCTTCCTATAGGACTGGTCCGGGACACCCACCCTCTGCAGGAAGACCTGCTGGCTAGGACTCAGCGCCTCTGCCCCAGCTCAACTGTTTGTCTGTCGACATCGCTTCTTCCCTTACTGGACCTTTCCTGGTGTCTGATTGGGGCTCCCCTTCCTCCTGTCCGTGCTCAGAGGCCAGCCTTCCCTGGCTGGGCCTCTCTGCTCCGACACCCAGGTCGCGCCCAGGCAGCCTCATCCTGGACAGGGTCCTCCCGGCCGGCTGTAAACGCCTCTTCTATTCCACCTGCAGGGCTGGGTCAGAGCCCCCCGCCTGCCCAGCCTCCCTGGCCAGAGCCTGGACCTCAGCGGTGTTGGGACAGGAGTGCCGATGGTAAGAAGCAAGGTGCTCTTGCTCATGTATTCAATTATTCTTCCTTCTTATAGTTTTCTCCATTCACGGATGCTTTTGGATGGAATGTAAGACAAGAAGAATGATTAAAAATTGGAAACTGTATAGATGAAAATAAAAGCACTTAGCACCAGTAAGTATCATTTGAGCTTCCCTATAGAGAGAAAGCATGTTGAGATGACATGTTATGGACAATTCCAAATTAACACGACGTTCTCGGTTGGTCAGTGTGCTGGCTTTGCTCCCCTCCCTTGGGGTCTGCGGCTGGACGCTCTCCCTCTGGAATCCTGACAGGCAGGCACCGAGGCGGGCTGTGAAAAACGTGGGCTTCAGGCTCGGGGAAGCCTGGGATGCATCTCTCGCTTCCTGGCTGTGTGACCTTCCTGAACTCAGTTTTCTTTTCTGTCCAGCAGGGATAAATGACCTACTTCATAAGGCTGTTGTAAGGATGAGAGAAAACGATACATGGGGCCAGGGGCCCGGTGTGTGTCGTTCCAGCCTCAGAATATACCCAGAACCCAACTGTTTCCCTCCATGTCCACTGCCATGGCCGAGCACCACCACCTGCCCCCCGTTCCACCGGGGCCTGCTCTCTACACGGCAGCCGCAGTGAGTCTATTGACGTTCAAGTCATGTCACATCACTTGTCCGTACAAAACCACCAATGGTTCCCATCTCACCCGGAGTAGAAGCCAAGGTCATCACAGCGGCCCCAGGCCCCACAAGATCAACCTCCCCACCTGTCACTCACTGTCTCTGCTGTTCTTCCCTATCTCTCTCCCCTCTAACCACACTTCCCTCCTGCAGTTCCCCAAATATGGCAGCTACATTTCTACCTCAGAACCTTTGCATGTGCTCTGTCTTTTACTGGAATGCCCTCCCAGATATATTTAAAAAAATACATATATTTTATTGATTTTTTTTTTCCACAGAGAGGAAGAGAGAGGGATAGAGTGTTAGAAACATCGATGAGAGAGACACACCAATCAGCTGCCTCCTGCACATTCCCTACTGGGGATGTGCCCACACCAAGGTACATGCCCTTGACTGGAGTCGAACTTGGGATCCTTCAGTCCGCAGGCCGACGCTCTGTCCACTGAGTCAAACCGGTTTCGGCTCTCCCAGATATCTTTATGACTCCCTCTCTCATTCGCTCAGGTCTTTGCTCAGATGTCACCTTCTCTGTGAGGAACTTCCCCCGCTTCCTGCCTTATTTTTATCTGAGGCACTTACCACCCTCTAGTAGACCATAACGCATTTTTACTTCTTTCTTTTCTACATTGCTTGTCTCTCCCCTGGAGAATGTAAGCTCTTTGAGAGCAGGGATTTCTGTCTTTGTTTCTACCATCTGGAACAGTGCCTGACAAATCACAGACACTCAATAAATATTTGTTGAATCAACGAACTGTTCGTTATTTTGGAGAGTACCAACGCTTAGGAGTGGCTGTCTACCAACCGGGCAATCAAAGGTGATCCCTGGCTCCCGCACGTTTGGAGGGTCGGGCTCAGGGGAAGGCGTTTGTGCATATCTTTGCAGGGTCCCGGGGTGGAGGGAGCGGCCATGTCGCACCATGCCCGGGAGGTGGAGTTTGGACCTTTGCGTGGGAGCCACAGGGAAGGGGATGGCTGGGCTGCCTGGGGGAAGGGGTGAGCACTCCATCCCTGGAGGTGATGAGCTGGAGGCCCATCTTTGAGGGATTCTGGGTGAGGGTGGCATGGGTGATTGCGGCTTGGGGGGAGAGGATTGGGATTGATTTAACCTTCCGGAATTGGGTCTAAGTCAACAGGGGTGGGCAAACTTTTTGACTCGAGGGCCACAATGGGTTCTTAAACTGGACCGGAGGGCCGGAACAGAAGCAACTTGACCATGCTGGCACTCTCCTCTTGGGCTGCTGGTGAAGGAGCGGAGGGGAGAGCAAGAGAACCCTCCCCTCTTTGGACTCCGCGGACCGGCTAGAACAGCCAAACGGGCCGGATCCGGCCTGCAGGCCATAGTTTGCCCACGGCTGGTCTAAGAGGTACCCATGACTATTGGATCTATCTTCTTCCCCAGCTCCTAAGCCACCCTGGGAATGAGAGAATGGTCACACCCTGCTGGCCTCTGCTTGCCTGGCCTGTGCAAGGGATTTGCCTCAGAATCAGCAATTGGTCTTGGTCTTTTGAAGACATTGGGCTTTGGGATGGGGAACCCTCTTGCTATTCTGAGTCTGTCCCACCCCACCATTCCTGGGCACGGGGGATTGTAAGCCCAGCTCCCCCAGCCGTCCAAGCCTAGGATGGGGTCCCTCTCTTATCTCTGTGGCACCATCATCCCCTCCACCCCACCCCCAACCTCACAGCTTCAAGGCCCTCAACAGAGCCCAAGACAGTCTTTGGAATTTTCTGGGCCCAACCCCCTGTGGTGCGGATGGGGAAACCGAGGCCCAGAGGGCAAGGGCTTGACCCAAGCCACAGAACCCCTGGGTGGCAGAGCTGGTTCTGGAATCTCAGTGCCCGACCTCTTCCCGCGGCTGAGCAGAGGCGGTCCAAGTGGGGAGAGGCTGCGGGGGGAAGACAGCTTGGGTCCCCTTTGACAAACACATCATGCTTCCCACCTACACCACCTCCGTGGGCGGGGAGTGGGGATGGTCTATTAGTTTTCTCCCGCTGTCCCCCGAGGGCGCATGTGTCTATTTTGCATTTTTTCCGGGCTGTAGTTAGACAACTCCTGGTCCTGGGGGGAGCGCAGCAAAGAGAAAATGTCAGGGCGACACGCCGCCAAGATAACATTAGCGAAATATCAAGTCCTTTATGATGTCAGGAGGGATTCCTTCCCGCTGCCGGAGCCGCCTAATGACATCATAAAACAGGCCTGCCGCAGCCGCGGTCCCCCTGAGCCATCAATCAGGCCTGTCTGGGGAGGGCCCCCAGCACTCGGGGTGGGGTGCAGGGTGGGGTGCAGGATTTTACACTCAAAGGAGGGGCCCCAACACAGCAGCACTGGGATGCGCTGAGGGGCACAAGACAGCCACAGACCCCAGAAAAGGGGCACTGACTGCCTTTGTGGCCATCCTGGGCGCCAGGGGCAGGCGGGGCTCTTCCGAGATCCCCCCTCTGAGATCCCGAGGCTGAGCTGGCCTGGTGGGTATCATAATGGCTTTCTGGGAGGCCTGTGCTGAGTGAGGGGGAGTGGGAAGGCTAAGCTCAGGCTTCCTGTTTTTGATATTGTCAGGGAGAGACCTGGGTCCCTGCGACTGGAGCAACAGGACCAAGAGTCACAGGTGGAGACAGATGGAGGAGGACTCTGAGTCCTTTGCGGCCGCTGTGTGCTCCTGCAGGTGTGGTGTGTGTGTGTGTGTGTGTGTGTGTGTGTGTGTCCATCTTTCTGTACACACCTGTGGGTATTTGCAACAAATAGGCCGTCCATGTCTGGTTTGCCTGGGTGCGCACACGCATGCCTGCAGCCTACGCATGCCTGCCCACCTCCGTGTGCATCTGAGGCCCTGTCTCTGCGCCTCTGCGGGTGTCCATGTGCTCGCGCTCATGTGTGCCAAATGTTTGCAGATGTGGGCAAGGAGAGTGGGAGGGAACAGGAAGGCTGATGAGAGCGGGGAGCCCAGAGGGTGAGCGGGGACATGGGCTGTGTGTGCACCAAGCACTTCTCACTGCCGCGGGCTGAGCACTGCGTGTGTCAGACTCACCCAGGGAGCTGGTAAACCCACCGTGCCCTGGTCTCACCTCAGATCCGTTAAGTCAGAATCTCTGCATTCAGGGCCCAGGCACTGGTAGTTTTTAAAGGCCCCTGGGTGACCCTAAAAGCCGCTAGAGTGCAGAACCAGGGTGTGGGGCCCTGCGGTTCCAAGTGTAGCGTGGGGACCAGCACCATCGGCCTCACCTGGGAGCTTTTAGGAAATGCAGGCGCCCAGGCCCCTTCCAAACTTCCTGAACCGTAGCCTACACCCCCTTCCATGATCTGGGCTTTGAGAGGACTCCCAGGTCTGGTAGAGATGGAGGAATAGAGCAGTGCTGCTGGCTGCTCCAGATCTGAGTTTCTGCTTCAGTAGGTCTGGGTGGGGCCCAAGCGTGTGCTTTTCTAACAGGTGATACTGATGCTGCTCCGGGGACCACACATTGAGAACCACTGGCGTAGCTCTGGCGTCTGAAGGAGGCAGATTGGGGAGGGCAGGGGGTGTGTTGGGGTGTGAAGATGGGATGGGAGGGGAGAGGATGTCTCAGCCACCCAACCGGATGGCCTGCCATTATCCTCCGGCCTCCATTTCCTTCTCTCAGAGACCAGCCTAGGGATGAGGGTAGTAAAGGGGCTAAGAAACACCAGTTAGTCTCCCTCCAGCTGCTGGCATTTGCCCCCCTTTTCTGGTCCCTCGGGAGCCTGACCCCCTGTCCCCCATTCTGTAACAAAGAAGGACCCAGGGCTGAGTCCTCTGTTCTGGTCTTGGGGAACCCCAGGCCCAGGAAGGATCAGGCTTTCTCGTCAAAATGCTCACGTACCTTCTTGGGGGGTCCGGTGGGGACTCAAGAATCAGGGCACCCGTATATTCGTTTGCCTGGAACAATCTCAGTGCATGACTTGCATCCTTTCATTCTCAAAAGTCTGCGTGATAAATCGTATGGTCCCTGATAATGGCTCCTGGAATTACTGAGGTTTGGTTACAGCGGAGGTGAGGAGGCCCAGAGGGCGGGGTGGGAGGTGACTAAGTGAGTTCCCAAGGGGAAAGCCCGTTGGGAACCTGCTCCCTCTCCCACCCCCCAGGCTCCCTCCTCCTGGCCTGGCTCCCGGGGAGGAGGGGAGGGAGGAGGGGGGGGGAGGAACTTCCCAGGACACCCAGCCTGATGGAGGCCTGCACTGGGGAGCGGACGTCTCTCTCACGGGGTAGCCGGCCTCCTCTGTCTGTCTGTCCACCTGGTGGGTGGCAGGAGCCTCAGACAGGCAGGTCAGGCTGGGCTGTGGCCCTGTCTTGCCTCTGGCCTGATCTGCAATATCAGCACCTCTTTTACCTGCATCTCTGAGGAGTAACCCGAGGGCTGGGGGAGGAGATAGAGATCAGCGAATACCAGAGGTGTGAGGCAGGCATGACCTCACCCAGGGTGTGCCTGCTCTCTGAGCCCTGCCAGGCCACCCTCCCTGCCCACTCCCAGGCACCCCGGGCCGCCTCAGACAACAAGCTTGAGCCAGCCACGGCAGGGGCGTCCCTACGCGCCGGGCTGGGTCCCGGCCAGGGGTCAGGCCAGGAACTGGTGCTTCTTCTGGGAGCAGCCTGTAGGGGTGAATGCCGGGGTCTTTAAGGGGATCCCAGCTCTTCTCTGGTCCTCGGGGGCTGGGGGTTTTGGAGGAGAAGTAGGGAGGGAGGGCTGGGGCTGGGGAGAACAGTCCAGAATGAAACTGGGTGCTAGACTCAACTGTGGTCCAAAGCGAAGGAACGTTGTGACTGCGGAGTGACCAAGGGCGCGTGGACACCTGCCAGCTCGGGTGGGAGGTGGAGATCGGGAAGAGGCAGGTCCAGCAGAGGCACCTACCGTGTGTCAGGCCACTTACTTAGCCAGAGCTGATTTGGAAATCAAAGCCAGGAAGGCCTAGAAGAGACCGTGGGAAGTATTCACTAAACCAAATATGTCAAAACACCTCTTGGGAACTTCAGATGGAGCCCATCGTGGTGAGAAAGAGGTTGTCAATGTCAAGCGGTTGACTGTAGGCTCAGGGGGCGGCACCCCGGGAGCTGTGAGCATCCTGAAAACCCCAGGGCCAGGTCTCTAGGAGACAGTCCCCCTTCCCCTTGAGTGGCTAGAGCAGGAAATGAGCTTGGCAGCAGTAGTGGCCACTGGCCCGAGCCTGCTGGCTGAGGGCTGCCCTTGGACCCTTCCCCTGTCCCAGCTCTGCCCTGTCCCTCAGTGGTTCCCACTGAAGCCTGCAAACATGTTCAAGTCCTTCCCACACACGCTCATCATCCCACTTGATCTACAACCGCACCCACTCCCGATCTTCTGACACGTGTGCCCACCACCTCCGTGCAGATCCATCACCGGGAACCCAGGGGACCTCACCCAGGACTGTTGCACAAGCAGCCACTTGAGACACCTTTGTGTAATGAATGGATGGGTCCACCTGTGAGCTGTTGGCCTTTTCTGGCCACACTCTGCTTCTGTGGGCTCAAGAGGACCAAACCCTAGCAGCACAATTTACAATAGCTAGGCTTTGGAAACAGGCTAGGTGCCCGTCAGCAGATGATTGGATCAGAAAACTATGGTACGTCTACACAATGGAATACTATGCTGCCATAAAAAAGAAGGAATTCTCATCATTAGCAGCAACCTGGATGGAATTGGAGAACATCCTGCTGAGTGAAATAAGCCAGTCAATGAAAGAGAAACACCACATGACCTCACTCATTTATGGATAATAAAGAACATTATAAACTGATGAACCATAAGATAGATATAGCGATAGTAAAGCAACAAGCAGACTGTCAAATGACAGTGGGGAGGGTTGGGAGATCTGGGGGAGATAAGAGATCAACGGAAGGACTGGTATGCATGCATATAAGTACAACCAATGGACACAAAACTCTGGGGAGGGAGGGCATGTACGGGAGGAGGGGCAATGGTAATATATGCACACAGATAATAATTTAATAAAAAAATATTTTTAAAAAAGAGGACTAAACCCAGCGGAGCAGACAGCATTTGCCCCGGTGCCAAGGCCACAGATACGCTCGCCATAGCGCCTCCTGGTGGCTGCCTTTTCATGCGTGGTGAATCCAAGCTGGCCAGAGTCCCTGTTCCTCCCTGTGCCCACACAGGACACGGTGGCATCGCAGGGCACGTTTTCTGAGTGTTTTATTCAGGTCAGCCAATGTTTCATGGGCCTCCCATGGGCCTGGCCCTCTGCTCCACGCTGGGGCCAGAGACAAGGTGGATAACTCACCCCTCTCAGAGGACCTCTGTGGCTGAGCAGGATCCTCAGGCTGGCTCCCACTCTGCCCTGGAGTTCCTCCCTCCCCGGACCCTTCCCCACCTGCTCACTCTCCCCCCGCCCGCACGCGCTGTGATCTGCCAGGTGCCAGCCGCCCGCCTCCTCCTTGTTCTCGCCCACTCCCTTGTTTTCCTCCTTCACACTCGCTTTGGGTGGATGACACCTGACATTGCCTGGCGTGTCCTCTTGGTTTGGGGCAGCTCCAGGAGTGTGTGGAGAGGCTCCACCCCTCCCTGGCACCTCCCATCCCTCCATGCTCAGCGGTGGCTCCCGGGAGATGCAGAGCCAGGTGGAACCTGGGTGTGTGTGTGTGTGTGTGTGTGTGTGTGTGTGTGAAGGTTGTCCCCCTGAGTTCTGGGTAAGGCTGTTAAGCATGGTGGGAAGTGGACACAGGAGAGAGAGAGAGAGAGAGAGAGAGAGAGAGAGAGAGAAGAAGAAGAAGAAGAAGAAGAAGAAGAAGAAGAAGAGTGGAGGGCCGGGGAGCGCCTCGGGGAGGAGGAGACTGGCCAGTGGCAGGGAGGCTCACGCAGGGTGGTCCAGTGCAGGAACCCTCCCGTCTCCCCTCACGGCCCCTGCCTTGCTCTGGGCCAGACACCCTCTGCTCAAGCCTTCAGGGAGCTTCGTCAGCGACGGAGAATCAGCTTTGCTGGAAAATTTCGCAAATTCCGAGCAGCCTCTGGCCCCACCTCGTGTGGGCGGTCTTCAGCCTTTTCTCAGATGCCGGATCCCGGCCGCCCTTCGTCCCCCACCCCTGGCGCCAGCTGGCATCCTAGGAGCCCCCTTCCTTGTGAGGTGGTGTGGGGGCTCAAGGCAAAGCCTGGTCTCTCCTCCTTCCCAGCAGAACTGCCAAAAGCTCCCGGGCTGGTTCGGATCAGACCCACCCCCCTCTGCAAGCCTTCCTTTGCCCCAGCCCGAGGGACCCTTCCCCAGCCCTAGCCAGGACCGAGGAGTCCTGCAGGGAGCCACAAGAAGTTTCCAGAACTCAACAAGGGATGGTGGCAGCAGCGGCAAGTCCCGCTGTATCCCTTCCTCTCCGTCGCGTGCGCCTGCCCCAGGACAGAGGGGCCCTGGCAGCCCCCAGCCTGGTTATCTGATCTGGGGGCCGACGGGGCCTCTCATGGAAAACAATATGGTAATTTCAGAATGTTCCTGATTAGATGAAAATGATATTGCATCAAAGTTACTTCCTTAATTTATTCAGAAAATAACAAGAGAAAATTTTCTTCCTTAGATCCTTAATTAAAGCAGGGCTTCCACAGCGTAGGCAAAGTCGGTGCCGAGCTCCAGGTGTGGGGACAAAGGCCATTCCTGGTGGCCGGGTCTTCCCCACGGGCCGCGTGCTCCGCCTGCGGGGAGCGAGGCGGGGACCAGGCTCCTCCCCTGCGGGTGCCCGGGGCAGCCATCGTGGAGTCATCCCGGTCCCTGTTTTCTCTGGAGTTACCCTATGAGTCCTCAGTGAGCCGAAGCCCCAGGGATGCAGCAAACAGGGGTGGCAGAGCTGGGCACCAGGGTGTCTTCAAGACCCAGAGCAGCTCCCGTGAGCTGGGAGATGCTGGGAGGTCAGTTCCGACCTGCGCTGGGGTCGGCCTGGGAGGGTGACGCACCAGGAAGGGCTGATTGAGGGGGAGGGTTGGCATTGGGAGGGAGAGACAGAGAGCACAGAGGGCGGGAAGCATCTGACGTCCTGTAGGAAGAAGGAAGCTGTGGCTACTCTTAGCTGAAGGGCAGGAGAAGGAGGGACAGAGGGGCCATTTGGCACAGTGCCGGGAGCAGCGAGTTAGAAAGAAGCGGGACTCGGTCCTCTTCCCTTCCTGGCCCGGCCCCGCCGGCGGGTGCTGCCCAGTAGCTGGGTGGGGCTGGAAGCTGTCAGGTCGGGGAGCCTGGGTGACCCCCTCCGCGATGGTGGGGCTCCTGGGGCGCAGAGCAGGGCAGGAAGTGGATCTGGGACGGCGCATGGAGAGTGGCTAGCATAGCCCCAAGGTGCTGATCAACTTGCATGGATGCTTCCTGATGTTTCTAGCACATTCTTATTCGTTTTCCTTGCCATTCTCCAGAGCAGCTCCAGGTATAATAGATTCTTGTCTTCAGGAGGGAAAAGGCTCAGAGAAGTAGGGAGGTTATGGATTTGATCTCAGTTCTCTCCCCGCCCACCCTGCCTTCCCTGAAATAGAGGTTTGGATGCATCCAAGTGTCTGCCGGAGCTGGGTGTTAGGAGACTCCCCATGAGGCTGAGGGAAGTTCAGTCTGCCACTCACGAAGGAAGCCCTGGAGGGGCCCTCGGCACGTTGCAGAGCAGACCACCACAGAGACCCAGGAAACAGGCATTTCTCCTCCTGGAGGGGCCTCCTGCCCCCAGGGGCTGGCGGGGAGGGCTGGCTGGGTCTGCTGGAGCAGGGGCTGGTCAGGCAGGCATCACTGCTGAGCTGAGATCCTCTGGGGGAAAAAAACACGTCATCCTGCCAGGGACCATCCCCACTTGCCCACCTGCCTGCTGGTCACACTGCGCCAGCCTCACTGCTCTCTTCCCTGGGCACTGGCACCCCGCACCGGCAGCACGGGGCCAGGTTCTAGTGAGGGGTCCGGTGTGCCTAGTGCTCTGGGCAGTGGGAGGAACCCAAGAAGGACCCTTGGGAGCTCCTGACTTTGGATTCTGATGTGGCAGAGGGGCCGAGAGGTCGAGTTCAGGGCCCGGACTCTGTGGCTGCAGAGAACAGCATGGGGAGAGAAGAGTTTTGAGGGTGGGAGGCTGGTGTGAGCGTGAGGGAGCTAGCAGGCATGTATGTGTGTGTGTGTGTGTGTGTGTGTGTGTGTGCATCCTCATGCAACTGAATATACAAATCTGGGTATATACTAAGTGGCCAGATTATTATGATCTCTGAACGCATAATAATCTGGCCACTCAGTGTATATCCTATATAATAAAAGGCTAATATGCAAATTGTCCCCTTGACCAGGAGTTTGACGAACAGGCAGGCTGGCCAACTGCCCATGTCTCATCCTCCTGGCCACTCAGTGTAGACGTGTGTGGGAATGTGGGGGAGACCTCGTCCTATGGCATGGGTGGTGGGGTTCCCCGAGAAGGTTTCACCCAGGAGAGTGGCTTGGTCACCCTGCAAAGGCCCAATCTGGCTGCAGTGTGAACTGGAGAGAGACTGGAGGCAGGGAGGCCGGTGAGCAGAGGGATGAAATGACCGTAAAGGTGCCCCTGAGCCTGAGCCTTTACTGCCCAGCGGAGGGAGGGTGACAAGCCCTTGGCGGGGGGAGGAGTTGAGGGGACCAGACTTAGGAGGGGGGAATCTCAGTGTTTGGCAGTACACTGGACCTGGGTGGGGTGTGAGGCGGAAGCAGTTGTGGAGAATGACTGAGTCCTGGTTCCCGGCACCTGGGTGGGTGGAGGCCGGGGGGGGGAGAGCAGCGCCTGCCCCGGCCAGGGGTCCCTTAGGAGGGAGGGAGCCTGCGGCCTGCGGGCCTGGCCCGGGCGCCCAGGAGCATGGCAGGGTGCGGCCAGGCCCCGGAGAGGTTTGGATGGGCCTTGCATTCTCTCCCGGTGGACATCAGAGGCCGAGGAGGCAGGAGGTCTGAGGCCTCGCACCTCAGGAAGTGGGGAGGGGCCTTGATTTCTCCTGGATCATCTTTTAATTTCCTTCAGATGTTCCCATTTCTAAAACATCCACACGGGGTTTGTAAGAAAATAGAGCTATATTCTTTTTTAAAAAAATATATTTTTAATTATTATTTTTTTAATTAAGGTATTATATGTGTACATAGCTTACCATTATCCCCCCCCCTCCACCTCCCATTCATGCCCTCCCTCCCCAGAGTTCTGTGTTTGTTGGTTGTACTTATATTCATGCATACCAGTCCTTCGGTTGTTCTCTTATCTGCCCCCAGGTCTCCTTCCCCTCCCCGCTGTCATTTGACAATCTGCTTGTTTTATGGTGACTATCTCAGGATCAAATGAATAGAATCCGCTCCTCATTTGCTTTTTTAAAAAAATATATAATTTTATTAATTTTTTACAGAGAGGAAGAGAGAGGGATAGAGAGTTAGAGACATCGATGAGAGAGAATCATAGATCAGCTGCCTCTTGCACACCTCCCACTGGGGATGTGCCCACAACCAAGGTACATGACCTTGACCAGAATTGAATCCGGGACCTTTCAGTCCGCAGGCCGCTGCTCTATCCACTGAGCCAAACCGGCTTCGGCTAGAGCTATATCCTTAAGTCTCCAATACCGAGGGGCCCTGGGGTCCCATGGTTACAACTCTCACTCTGTGGCCATTTGGGAGTCCCAATCCAACTCGGTAGCTGTGTGTTCATGGGCCAATCACTCTGCCTCCCTGAGCCTTAGTTTCCTCCTCTGACAATCAGGGACCTTTAAAGCACCCGCCTCGTAGGCTGCTGTGAAGATTGTATCAGATAAACTACTCCCCAGCAGCTCTGGTTAGAGTTCTCAGCCCTGCCAGCACGACATGGAACAATGCTTTGGCATTTCTCCCTGCCCAAGTCTCAGAGGAGCCCTCTCCCCGGTCCCCACTCTCCCCACAGGTAGGGGACATAGCCATTCTGTGGGGGCCTGGGAGGGAGGAAGTCTGCCCCACAGGAAGGGGGAAGCCTGTGGGCCGGGGAGGGGCGCCCCGGAGCCTTTACTGCCAGGTCCCTTTGTCTGCCAGGCCCCGGTCCAAGACTGAAAACCCAGACAGGGGCTGACACTCAGCCGCCCATCACCCCTGCCCAGGAGAAAACCTGCTGCTTCTCAGCCTTTTCCTTGCTGCAGCCAGTGCCCACGCAGTCTCAGCCCACCTCCTCCCCTCCTCGGGCAGCCCCTGTGCCAGCAAGCCCCCTCCCTGCGCTCCCTCGGATGCCCAGAGCGGGTCCCGGGGTCAGGGCAGGGGCCCAGCGTTGCTGCAGATCCCTCAGCCTGGTTCCCAAAGAAGGCATGGGGGGGGGGGGAGGGTGGCCGCCTCCCTCTCCTCCCTCACCAACCCCTGCTCTCTGACTCCCCGAGGGGCCCTAGCCCCTGGCTGAGCTCAGTTCCCACCCCAACCCCAACCCCAACCCCAACAACCACTCCGAGAGAGTTTGCTGGCAGCAGCCGAGATGACTTTGGTGTAGTTTCTGTGGTTTAATAAGCTACAAAACCCGACATTATTTTAAGCCAATCTGGATATAGCACAAAAACTCTCACCCCGTCTGTTCTGTGAAACTCAGATACCCTGACGAGAACACAGCTCACAACCAAACTAATACAATATTCCGCTGGGCTCGCTGTCAGCGGGCCCCACGCGGGCGCCGGCTCCCCGGAGGACCGCCCAGGCGCGCGCCGCGGGGCCGGGAGGGAGGCGGGCGGAGGCCGGGCTGCGGGGAGGCGGGCGGGCGGCCGAGGGGGAGCCTCGCTGGAGGTGGGGGGACAGCGGGGGGAGGCCGGGGCCGGCTGCCTTCCCCCCCCCCCGGGGAGCTGGGGTGTCCACCACCCCCGCGGGCTCCCCGCCCCCTCCGCGGGCCGGGGCGCGGAGAGGAGAGGAGCGTTTCTGGCCCGCTGACAGCAGCTCCACTCCCACAACGTGCATATGTCTGATTCCGAAGCAGGGGAGTGTGTCCAACACACCCAATGCAAAGACAGGTTGTTGAATATTTTTTCTCTCATCACTAAAAAGGATTCCCTGCTGGGTGCAATCAAGATCCATAAACCGCCGGCTCGAGGCGGCGGCGCGGGGCGCGCGGCAGCCCAGACTCCCTCGCTGGCGCTAAACGCCGGCCCGGGGCGAGAGGCGCAGACATCCGCCCGCGGTCTGGCCTCGCCCGCGACCGGCACTTCCCGGCACATTAGGCAGCAGCGCTCATCCCGGGCTTCGCTTCAGCGGATTAACTTTCCGTGCAAAGTTTCAGCGCGGCGGGCATCGCCCTGGCGGCGCAGCCTGCCTCCGCTCCCCCGGGGGGCGCCACGCTTCACAGCGCGCCCCGGAGGCAAGGGGAGCTGGCTGCAGCCGCGGGGGGTCAGTCCTGGGGAAGGGAGGCCCGGCAGGCAGCGAGCGACCCCCACCTGCCTCGCTCGGGGTGACCGGAGGCCCAAAGCCTCACTCCCCCGCAGACACCGGATTTGCAGGCTTTGAAGACCTTGCTGATCCTGGGTGAGAGGTTCCTCTCTCCTGCGGGTGGTGGCAGGCCTGTCACTCACCCACCCCACCCCAGCGGGGCCTCTGGCTCCTGCCCCAGCCCCGGCCCCCAATTCTCAGACACACACACGGTGCAGGCTGGAATCTTGCTGTTTCCGGTAAAGTCAGTGGGCGCTTTCTTTCCCACCTGAGTTGCCTCCATTCCTCAGGTAAAGCGACTGAGTTAGCAAGGGAACAGGCTGGGTCTTTTTTTTTTTTTTTTTTTAAATATATTTTATTGATATTTTACAGAGAGGAAGGGAGAGAGATAGAGAGCTAGAAACGTCGATGAGAGAGAAACACCCCCCACCGGGGATGTGCCCGCAGCCAAAGTACAGGCCCTTGACTGGAATCGAACCTGGGACCTTTCCACTGAGCCAAACCGGTTTTGGCCGGGCTGGGTCTTAAGAGAGCCCTCAGGGAGCTGAGGACGGTGGAGAGGAGACCTGAGGGAGGGGAGAAAAGCACACGTGGTCAGCCCCAGACTCCTTCCTGAAACCTCGGGAAGGAAGAGCTTAGATTCCCCCAGAGACTAAGGGACACTTCCCTCCTCCCCTCCCTATGGCCATACACTGGGAGGTGCTTTCAGATCCAGGGATTTAAAACTCTAGTTCCCATGAATTATTGAGAAGCAACTAAAAATGTAATCTCCAAGAAAAAAAAGCCCCCTCTCTTCCCGGCCTCCCATTTTCTGGGGGCATAGGCTGTATCACTGAAGACCGGCATGAACCCCGAAGACGGCATGCAGAGCGGAGGGCAGCTCAGCCAGAGCAGGGAGCACTGCAGGGTGTGCAATCCATTATTCACTCACTCGTTTATTCAAAACACATAGTCCGGGCTGACTCTGTTCAAATTCCTGGAGGGGGGGAGGGGGGGCTGCGGGAGGCAGCCGCGCTCTCTGCCGAGTGGGGGAAGCAGATACGAACCCAGGCCTCTGTTTCCCATTTATTAGCACCAACTAGGAGCCAGGCCCCGCGTGTGCACGCCAAGCGCGAGCAGGGGCAGTCTGGGTGTCAGAAAGAATAGGAAAGGGCTGTGGCGGAGACAAGGGGGCTTCGGACAGGCAGCGCTGCCTGCGTCCCCCCACTCCCAGCTTCCGGGCCAGTGCTCCGAGAGAGCTCCGAATCCGTGTCCTTCCCAGCGTTCCTCTGCCCTGGGGAGGAGGGTCCCAGGGATGGCATTGTTTTGCCTCAAAATGACACCAAGGCAAAACCAAATGACGAGAACGAAAACGAGGCGCCGAGGCAGTTTCGGGGAGCCCTGGATTAAAAGCAACCCTTCTCCTCTCTCATAAATCATCCATCACTCTCTCGCTTTCTCTCAGCCCCTCCCCCACGGCCTCCTGCTCACTCTCCCTCTCTCCAAGAGATCAGCACATTGCAAAGACAGGTTGTTGAATATTTTCTCTCTCATCACTAAGAAGGCCTCCCTGCTGGGTGTAATCAAGAACCATAAACTCGCCTGGAAGCTCCAGTCGGTAGGAATCCAGCCCTGCTTGGCTCGCCTGGATTCAGAAGCGCTCAGGCCCGCTGACAGCGGTGGTGGTCGGTGGTCGGGCTGCCTGCCCGGAAGCATCCATCCTGGAGGGGCTGCGGGAGGGGGGCTGGGTCTCTCAGAGTCTCCACCACCCGCGCCGCAATCACCGGCTTGGAATTCAGGGCGCCTCTCCCCCTAAAGGTCAGGAAGGAGAGAAATCAATGCCTGCAGACAAGGCGTCAGGGTGCTGATACGTGCCACCTGCCACACCTTGGCCTTCCCCCTATGTCCCCAGGTCCCTGGGGTGGAGAGGGGGTTTTGGGGGAGGAGGGTGAAGAAGGAGGGGGGGGAGGGGGGAGGAGGGAGGAGACCAGAGGCCGGATGGCCCCTCAGGCCTGGCTAGATCATGTCCCATGGTCTGCCCAACCAGATGGAGTGGTTTCTGCCTGGTTCTCGGAATTGCCCCTTCTCACAGCGGGAGAGGCCCGGTGCAGGGGTGCGGGGGGGGGGAGGGGAGAGGGGGTGGGGGTAAGGAGGGGGTTGGGAGCGGCTGGAATGAGGGAGAGGCACCGGGAGAGCTGGCTGCTCCGTTTCTGAGTGTGCCATCCTGCTCTTTGTCTGAGAGCCTTGGCTGGTGGGGAACAGCCTTCCAGATGCAAAGCTGGGGAGGAGCCTTTCCCACCTCTCCTGGACGGTCTACCTCTGACGGGACTCTCTCCAAGGCGACTGCCACGCTGGCCACCCCTCCTCCATGACCTCTCTGTCCACTGTGACCTTTCCAAAACCTGAACCTGACCACAGCTTCTCCTCCCTAAAGTGCTTCCGTGCTGCCTCACCGTCCACAGAAAAGGAAGCACGGCAAATAGTCACAACCTGCACCAACAGTCCTTTCAACACCCCCTCCCCGCCCCCAGCCAGCCCCCTAGCCAGCAATCCTGCTCACCAGAGCAGGGTCCCAAAGACACTTAGTCTTTTCTCCCCCAGACCTTAGCATTTGTCATTCCACCTGCCAGCCCATTGCCTGCCCTTCCTTCCTCATCCTTCCAGTCACGGCTGAGCAGAAATAGCCCCTTTTAAGGAACCTTCCCAGATCCCCGGGCAGGGGTGATCCCTGGGCAGCTAGTACAGTTCAGCCCTTAACATTAATATATATATATATATATATATATATATATATATATATATATATATTTTATTGTGTGTATGTGTGTGTGTTTTTTTTTCTTTCTTCAGAGCGGAAGGGAGAGGAATAGAGAGAGCTAGAAACATAGATGAGAGAGAAACGTCGATCAGCTGCTTCCTGCACAACTCCCTACTGGGGATGTGCCTGCAACCAGGGTACATGCCCTTGACTGGAATCGAACCTGGGACCCTTCAGTCCACAGGCTGACGCTCTATCCACTGAGCCAAACCGGTTAGGGACAGCCCTTCACATTTGTACTGTGATTGTCCGGGTCACTGTCCCTGCCCCTCCCCCCCCCCCCTCTAGGGCTGGGACCCGGTCTGATTTAGCGCTGTGTGCCCAGGGCCCAGCACCCGTTTTGTTGGGGGGGAATACAGTCAGAAGTTTCATCACCAAGTTCAACACCGCTCGCCTGCACACCTGTGTACACGTGTGTGGGCGTGTCTTCCTGTCCATGCCCACCCTTGCCCTCTGCATCCCCCCAGGCTGAGAGCGCCTAGAGGGCAGGACAGAGTCTTTTGTCTGCGCAGGTACAAATGCAAAGTGGACCTGAGGAGATTGGTGGAACTGGGTTTGGATTTTGCTAAAAAAGATCTGCTCAGCCTCAGCTCAGGAGCTGCAGGAGCTCTTTACGCGGGGGTTTTGTGGCTGGTGATGGTGCGGGAAGGTGCTGTGCAGGGTTTGGATGCTCAGATTTTATCAGGGAAGGTGTGGGGGACAGGGGAGGGGGGAGTCTTTCCATTCAAGCTTGGAGTGGCTGCCGCCCTGGAATCTGCAGGCTCAATTCTTAGGCTCCACAGACCCACACGAGCTATGGGGGGCCAGCCCTGCGGCTCGTCTCTGTCTCCGTAGGTCTCAGGAGAAAAGGGGCAGCACCGGCGCTGCAGCCTCCTTTGCCCCTCGGGAGGCCAGGAGCAGAACTCGGAACCCGCAAGGGCTCCCTCTCGGGCGGACGGCACGCCCGCCCTCCCGCCTTTGCAGAGGCCACGGAGCTATTGCCCACCGGCTTCAGGGCTCTCATAACTCTTTCAAGACAATCACTTTATTTATATGAGTTTGTTTTAAAAAAAAACCCCACAGACGATCCACCGCGGGGACCTCTCCTACCGCCTCAGCTCGATTCTCGTCTATTCTCTGAGTCCATAACTCTTAGTCTTTTGATTCTCCCAGTCCACAAACTATAAAAATCTTATTTCTATAAGGTCTTTTATGGTTACCAAGATAGTCAATAGTGTCATTTTCATTCATATCATTCTGCAGGGAAGTTAGAGGAAACGAACCAGACAGAGGAGAGCTATAAATAAGGCTCAGCCACGCAGGGCCCCCAGCGGATCCTGCTGCATTCTTTTAAAACGACTCATGCACAGAACGCACGCAGAATATACCCACATGCACACAAATGTGCACACCTATGTTCACTCATGCATAGAGACTGGTGCACAGGACTAACCCACGCACACAGATGCTTGTGTGCACAGGGCTTGTGTATGTGTGCACACACACACACGCGCATGCATGTGCATGCATGGCTTACACAATTTGGCAGGCTAAGAAAAGAGCCCTCGGAGGAATTTGCCTGGCTTTGAAGGGCCGAGAGCAGGCAGCCGCTCTTGCCGTGGCGAGATGGGGGCACTGAAGCCGGCCGGCCCGGCGAACACATTCCAAAGCCATGAATGCAGGCTTGGGCACCCAGCCACCCATGAGCTCATGTGAGGGAGCTTCAGAATTCTGGCCAACACAGGAGGCTGTGCTCCGGGGCTAGTGGCAGGGGCAGCCACTAAGCCAGCCCTGGGAATGCCCAGGTAGTTCTCAAGGTCCCTCTGACCGTCTGCTCATGTCGTCTGAGGCCTCAAACCCTTATTCCTGGAGAACAGGCAGACGGCGTCACGATTCTGCTTTGTGCCCAGCTGCTGAATATTAGGTCGAGGCAGGCCGGGGGAGCCCAGAACATGCCCCTGCCCAGGATTTCCAAGCAATGCAAAGCCCAGACTTCATTTTTTTCTAAATATAATCAAAGAGTCTGGAATGAAAGGTCATCTCCCCCTCCCAAACTGGTGGGCGGAGTTTATACATGACCGGTGTAAGGTTCCCCTCCTCCCAAACTGGTGGGTGGAGCTAACACATGACTGGCACCTGCCACAGAGACATCTCCAAGACATTGAACCACCAATCAACACGGGCCAAAGTGCCCTTGGGGCCCATCCCTTCCTGTTCCACCCTGGGCCCAACCCCCTCCCTTTCCGTCCTATAAGAGGGACCCCAGGCAAGACACATGCTGCTGTTGGATGTTGACCGCCATCAGCCCGACTGGGTCCGATTCCCTGTCCCCTCTCCCCCCAATTCTGATCTTTACCTCGGTGATGGCTTCCGCCCATTACGGGGGAATAAACTTTCTTTAAAATTCCCTGTTCTGTTTCCTGTTTCCTTTCAAACCTAACACTGAACACCTGTCCACAAGACCCCCAGGAGAAGCCCAGGGTGTGGCACCGGAGTAGAGGGCAGGAAGTCTCTGGCAGAGGGAGGGTTGGCAAGTGTGTGTGCTGCTTGGAGGGAGCAGGGGGCGGCCTAGACCTGGCCAAGCAAAGGTGGAGGGGGCAGGCCCGGGCCCAGCTTCCAGGAGGACTGCCAACCTTCCCCAGGTAAGCAGTCAGGGCTTAGTTCCTGCTCCCCCTACCCCCCTGGAGTAGGTGCGGGGAGGGAGGGTGTGTGTGGCTAAGGAAGGAACAGCTGCTGGAGTCAGGAGGCTGGGTTCTAGTGCTAACTCTACTCTGTTGTCTTGTGTGATGGTGAGCGAACACCTCCTCATCTCTGGGCCTCTGCACCCCAGTGCATCATAGGAGGGGATGGCTCGTAGGCCCCTCCCAGCTTTGGAGATGCAGGCGGATTAGCTGCACCCCAGGGCCCCAGGAAAGGAGAGTCTCCTTAGTTTCTCCATCTGCAGAACGGGGACGACGATTTTTTGACGTGGGCAACATCCTAGGAATGTTGTGAGTGGGGCTGGGCCAAGGTCAAGTTCAGATGAGCTTGTTTGGGGACTGGTGGGCCTAGGACTTAGAGAGGATACAGCCCATCAGGAAGCCCGAGAGCCTGAAAATGTTCTCCTCCTCCCAGCTCTCTCCTCCCTTCGCAATGTCCCCTGCCCACCCCCGGCACTCCCCGAAACACTGAAGCACCGAGGACGGGGCACAGGGCTCTGCGCTCAAGGCCTTGGAATTTCTCTATCTCCCCTCCTGCCTTCTTCTAGGGAACTATTAATTGTAATTTAAGCCTCCCATGTTAAAAGCAGCATGCAGATTTAAGAATTCTTTCATCCCAATTACACATCGTTTCTGGCTGCACTTTAGTGCCAGGCTTTTATCTGTTGTTCCGGGGAATCACTTAGCAGCCAGAGCAGCGGGCTCCACACGGAGGATTTCTTCCTGATTATGTTTAATGGCAATGTTGAGTTAACCACCTTCTCTCCCCTGAGCTGTGTCGGCAGTTTTCCCAGCCTCGCCAAAGGCAGCAGGGGAGAGGAAGGGCATGGAATGGGGGAGCTGCAGGGACCTCCATGCCCCGAATGGCCTGTGCAGGGCTTCGAGGAACCTGGGTGGCTCTGGGTGGCTCAGGGGACTTCTCCCCCCACTGTCCAGGTGCCTCACACACTCTGTTCCAGACACTGATGGCAGCTGTTTGTTTATGTGACACATTTCACAACTGTAGGTGTCTACAGCATGGCAGGCCCCGAGTTGGTATCATTTCCTCACATTAGTGCACACCCAGCTGCTAGGGCCACTGTGACACTCACATGCACACCTGCACACTTCAGAGTGTGCCCAGCCCCTGGACCTGCATTGCCACACCCACGTGCACTCATAGGAGCATGGGATGCACACACACAAACGCACACTCACACAAGCATGCATACACATGCACACACTCCAAGAAGCATATATGCATGCACACACACACAGTCCAAGAAACATGCACATATACACACATGCTCACATTTACTGAAGTAGGCATGTACACACACACACACACACACACACACACACACAAGCACTCATGTATATTCACAATCAACACTTCCACACCCTGGGACAAACTCTATTTGCATAGACCCCCTACTCTTACCTCAACTCAGTCCTACACATGTACAGTTGGACTTTTATTCATTGCCACATGGAGCTTTCTCTGTCTATATGTCTGTCTGCCATTCACTGAATTAGGCTGCCATAGAAGCTTGGGGGAAGATCTGGTAATGTCAGATGACAGGATTATAGAGTCAGGTCTCTGTGCCATCAGACCTGCCCCCTGTCCCCTCCCCCGCCCCCCCCCACCTTCCCACTTCCACTGTGCCCTTTAACCCTATCTGTCACACCCAATTGGATTGTACTGTGTCACAGAGCTCAGCCTGCTACTCAGTTCTGGGTTTGTTTTTCTGTAAATCTCAAACTCAACATATCCAAAGTTGAGCTCCTGATCTCCCTGTGTAAATGTCCTTTATCTGTAGTATTTCTGCTCTTGGCAAGCCCTTCCTTGCATTGCTCAGGAAAAAAAATCCTCCAATTCTATACCACCAGCGATTCTCTGATACCAGCTGGATGTCTTACAATTCAACTCAATCCTGACACCATCTAGCCGGAGATAGCATCGGATCTCACAGGTTAAGGGCTCAATCTCACCAGACTGTCCCCAGTTCAGATGCCACTTGCTACTTCCAGTTGTTACCTGTATTTCTGACCAAATTAGCTATAAATCATAGGTTCCCACAACTCCTTCCTTGGGTTCAATTAATTTGCTAGAGTGGCTCACAGAACTCAGGAACCTAGTTTAGTTACTAGGTGACCAGTTTATTATAGAAGAATGTAACTTAGGAAGAGCCAGATGGAGCAGACATACAGGGCAAGGTAGAGGGGAAGAGCACGAGCTTCCATGTCCTTTTGAGCGGCAGGCTCCCCTAGCACCTCCATATGTTCACCAGCCCAGAAGCTCTCAGAATTTCATCCTTTCTCGGTTTTTATGGAGGCTTCATTATAGGTATCACTGGGTCAACCATTGGCCCTTGGTAATTGAACTCCATCTCCAGCCCCTCTTCCCTCCATGGAGATGGGGGTTGGGCTGAAAGTTCCAACCCTCTCATCACGTGGCTGGTTTCCCTGGCAACCAGCCCCCATCCTTAGGTTACCTAGGGGCTTTCCAAAAGTCATCTCATTGACATAACAAAAGACATCTTTATTGTTCTCATCACTTAGGAGGAAATTCTGTGGGGTTTCAGGAACTCTGCCAGAGACAGGGAGGAGGCTAGAGAACTAGGGCCTTTATAACCCCTTCCTAACCAGATATTGGTGATGGGGTGCCCTAAACAGAGGAGCATAACCTTGGTGAAACAGGTGTCTTCTCTGAGGGCAGTACTGGAAGAGAGTGACTAAGCTGAATGCCATGGGCCACAGCGTTCCCAGTTCAGAACTGGGCAATCTGGGCGCCATACCACAGCATCCTGACACCTTTTAACATACATAACACGAGTTAATGTAACTGTATTATAGTTATTATGTCTATTTCTTCTGCTAGAAAATGAGCCCCTGGTGTTTCCTAAGAGCCTAGAACAGTTTTGACTTGTAAATATTTGCTGAATGAGTAGAGGAGTTTGCCCATAATCAATGTCCTGTTTGTCTATGTTATCAGCCTTATTAGAACCAGAATCCCAGTTCTGCCACCAACCAGTTGTGGCCAAGTTGTCTAACTTCTTGGAGCTTTTGCTTCTTCACTTGTACATGGGACAATAGAAGTATCTTCCTCATGGCGTTTGGAGAGGATGAAATGAGTGAATGCTTGTAAAGCTCCTAACAGGTGCCTGGGACAAAGCTGGTGTAGGGGAGCCAAACCTGCCACCCCAAGATGTGTTTCTTTGGCATGAGGATTCTTCTTCTTCTTATCTTAAATATGTTTTTATTGATTTCAGAGAGGAGGGGGAGGGGAGAGAGAGATAGAAACATCAATGATGGGAGAGAAGGCATGAGGATTATTTAAAAAAATATATATTTTATTGATTTTTGACAGAGAGGAAGGGAGAGGGATAGAGTTAGAAACATCGATGAGAGAGAGAAACATGGATCAGCTGCCTCCTGCACACCTCCTGCTGGGGATGAGCCCACAACCAAGGCACATGCCCTTGACCGGAATCAAACCTGGGACCCTTCAGTTCACAGCCTGATGCTCTATCTGCCGAGCCAAACTGGCTAGGGCTGGGCTGATTATTTTTAAGAAACAAAAGATTCAGGAAGGACTTTGACCTTCCCCCTAATTGCCCAACAGAACACAGACAGGGGACCTGCTGCAGGAAGGGAGCTGTCACCATCAATAACTATCTTGTAATAGGAACTAGGTGTGGCAGATAGGGAGGAGCCCAGCGGTCTGTTTGCTCAAACTCCTCTCCATGTCCCATTGTTTCTGTGCGGCCCAGCAAACATTTGTTCACCAAACATTTACTCTTTTCACCTTCCCATGAATTGCTTTCCTTCCCTTTGAAGTCCCCTTCTCCTTAGCTCAAAATGGCAGGTAAGCCTCACTTTGCCTGACTGTTTTTGGAATCTCTCATGTTTATGTGAATTCCCTAGACATGCATAATTAAATTTGATGTTCTCCTATTAAACTGTCTCATGTCAATTTAATTCTTAGTTCTTCTTAGCCAGAAGACCTTCGAAGGGTAGAGGCAAAAAAGTTTTCCTCCCTAACACTGGTAACCAGTAAGTGTTATCTGCTGTTAATAATGTTGTTAATGTCTTGTGTTCTCCTTGTTTTGGGTTGCTGCCAGAATTCTGATCAGTCTTAAAGACAAAGCTAAGACCAAATTGGGACACCTACAGGTCTATAGGTGGAGGCGGGCTCTGTTCCTACAAGTCTGATTTTCAGGGCTCAGGTTTTGGCTGATGACAAAGGTCTGATCACAAGCCATGGAAATCTCAGCATATACCTGAAGGTGTCTGTATATGTTTGTATGGAGATAATGCAAGCAGTACTCAAAGCTGTACATTCCTAAAGGATAACTTGTTTTAAGTATTAGATCCCGCATGGGAAGCCAGTGTCAGCATAATAAGCATCCAAACATGCAGAGAATGTTTTTATTTTTTATTTTTTATCCTCACCTGAGGAAGTATTTTTCATTGATTCTAGAGAGGAAGGGAGAGGGAGAGAGAGAGAGAGAGAGAGAGAGAGAGAGAGAGAGAGAGAGAGAGAGAGAAACACTGATGGGTTACCTCTTATACCTGTCCCAACTGGGGATTGAACACACATCTGGGTATGCACCTGACTGGGAATTGAACCCAAGATCCTTCGCTGCACAGGCTGACTCTCCAACCAACCGAGGCACACTGGCCAGGGTGCTGTAGAGAATTTTCTTTGAGCCAAACTGATGACATATACAAGATCTCAAATGCTCTTCAGAATAACAGTTTTACAGCTTCTTTTATGCATTTGAAATTAAGGTGGGACACTAGGAAGATTATATGGAGGTGGGAGAAAGCAAGGCAGGGGTTGAATTACTAGATAGTAGTTAAGATTATTTGTTCTCCTGAGGGTGGTTAAGGCTTATTTCAAAGGTGTGTTAACTTAGATGAAACAATGGGTAGGGCTTGCTTAAGGCAAAGATAGACCTGGCATGACTACTCACCATGACCTGACCTGTTAAGAATTTATGATCAGTTCACCCTGTGAGGTTCTTTTCCATAGAGCGCCCCCCCCCCACTTAAAAAAAAATCCACACCAGCCATTAGTGGGCTCTGGAGAGGTCAAAAGAATCATCTCTTCTTTACCTTTTGCTTAATCTTTCCTTCCTGCATGGAATTCTCCCTTATTGCTCCCCTAAATGAACTTGTTTCACCATCTCCAGTGAGCTTCTTGTGGTCAAATCCAATGGATGTCTACTTGACTTCAGCAACAACTGATACTGATCACCACTCACCATCTTGTGTTGGCTAAGGTCACTCTCTGGGTATAGAGGATGCTGTGATATGGGCCCAGGCACCTCCCTCAGGATTGAGGTACTCATTCTCCCAGCCAGTGGGAGCATGGGTAGCCAATAGCATTCAGCTGCATCTCTCCCCGAGAATTCTCTTGGGCCAAAGGGAAAGGCCTCTCCCAAGGTTATGGCCCTCCCTGGAGGCAGTTCTAATTCAATGGCTGACTGATTATTCTAGCCTCATTTAGGGACAACTCTGAGGGGGCCATATCTGCTCTAGAGATTGGACCAGCTGAGTCCTCTGTGGCACATGTTTCAGAGTTCAATTTTACCATTTGCCTCCCCCTGCTGCCCCCTATCTTTCACAGGTGGTATTACTGAGGTCAATCTCCAATAAGTCCTCTGCATGCAAATCTCCATTTTTAATTTGTTTCCAGGAAACCTGACCTATTACTACGGTTGGTGCTGGGAATGGTTCCTAGAAAATAGACTCTCAAATGGGATTTTGGAGTTGTATCACCTACTGGTCAGTTGGTAATGAGAACCCCATCACTGGTGGTGGGTAGAAGTACTAATGGCCCTTGACTTGTTCTAGCAGTGCAATTAAACTTTTTCCAGTGGTCAGCTTGGGATGGGATACTGATGGAAGGGAATATACTGATGGGAGTAGTATCACAGACATTGAGAGGCTCAGGGGAAGTAGTAATGTTGGAAAAAGACAAAGGAAGGCTAAGAGAGTGATTAATCACCAACCTAAGGTAAAAGTGTGAAAGTCAGAGGACTGCCTTGCCATCAGATAAAGAGACTTTCTTCTGAAGCTGGAGGGCAGGAAAAAACCTGAAGTTTGGCCCAGGAATTAATTATAAGGGTAAGCAGAGAAAATGGAATTCTCAACAGAACAAGTTGGGTATGCTTGATCATTCAGGGCCTTGATTGGGAAGGAGTGGAGGCCTAACATTGGGACAGGGACATCTGTGTTGATGCACTTGAATGTCTAAAATCCCAGGTCACACTGGGCCCTCAGAGGCAGCACAGTGTCCTGGGCCTTCCCCATGCTTGAAGATGATGCAGAGGCTTCTACCTTGCAAGGTGCCAGGCATCATGTCATGGCCCCATCCCCTGACTCCAGGATCTACTCCCCCACCCCTTTTGGCAACTCACCATAACCTGCCTGTGAAGTTGCTTCAGAACTTTGTCAGTGTACACTCAGTGTACACAAGCAGGAGCCAGGAGCTTAACTCTATCTCTCTCCTGCATCGTTGATGACCTCTCTGCTTCTAATCTCTACTCTGCTGCCTCACCTTCCATGTTGCCCCTAAAGGAATCTTTCTAAAACTTATCTCCTTACATCTCTGCCCTGCTGAGTTGCTCCTTAGTGTTGCTGGATAAAGTCCATATTTCTGTGCTTGGTGTGGCTCCATCCCTTACCCCCTTTGCTATGTATTCTTTTTGTATCTGCCATGCATTTTCCTACATCTGAGCTTGCTTTTGCTGTTTCTTTTGTTAAAAACCTCCCTCATCTTCCTCCCTTTACCAGGCTCTTCCCCGTCCTCATTCAGGAGCCACCAATCACCTCCTGTGGAGGACATTGTGTTCTCCCAGCTGCCCTCTTCAGGGCCCGCATCTCTGTCCTCAGCTACTGAGAATATTGGCTCTGAGGGCTCACAGCTGCACTCCTCCATGAGGACTGTCCTCAGCTGCAGAGAGCCTAAGGTTATGCTCATTCTGGGGTCAGCCCACATACAAAGCTAGTTGAAGAGGGGAGAAAGGTCCAGATCCCTTGCCTCAGTTTGAGATAACTCTGAATTTCCTTCTCCCTCCAGAGCTGCGTGATTGGCTGAGGCCTCAGTTGAAGCCACATGGCTGGTCCAATCCTAGCCTCCTCACATCTTCATAGGTAAATCTCTCCACGCACCTCCTCCCAACACTCACAATGAACCTCATGCAACTCTGTTTCAAAGTCTGCTTCCAGAGAACCCAACTGAAAACACCTTTTAAAGTATTCTTAAATCCTCTTTCTTTGGGCTCCCTCAGAACTGTGCATATCTATCTGATATTGTGGATTTTTCACTTATGTTTTGCTGTGTAACAATCCCCCCCATCACCATTCCCAGCTTAGTGGCTTCAGATAATTATGGCTTTTTTCTTTCATGATTTTATGGGTTGACTGGCCTCACCCAGTTGGGCAGTTCTGCTCCGTCTGGTATAGCTTAGCTCACTTGCGTGGCTGCCAGAGCCTCTCTCTGTGTGGCCTCTGATCATTCAGTAATCTAGTTTTGACTTCCTGACAGTATGGTGGCTGGGCTTCAAGAACTAGAAATGGCCGTTTCTTTTAAGACTTGGACTTAGAAAGTTTAGAACCTCACTTCTATTGCATTCTATTGGTCAAAGGAAGTCACAAGGCTTGCCAGATTGATGGGAAGAGCATTGTTTGTGTCTAGGGACATTGTTTGAGAAGAGCATTGATGGGAAGAGCATTGTTTGTGTCTAGGGACATTGTTTGAGAGAGAGTCGTTGATGACCATATTTGGAAACTGTCTATTACAGCATATAATGGTCAATATGCTAGGAGTTCATTGAGGATAAGGATTCAGTGGTATGTCCATTGCCCCTAACCCAGGCATTTTCAAGCGCTGTCAGAGATTTTTTGTGTGAGGGTGGGTTCCAGCTCCAATAACCCTCATGCTGTGTTTGGTCCCCATAGAGGCTGGGGATGGGTGAGGCGGGGTTGGGGGGTGCGGGTAGAAAGGTAGTAGAGCCAAGCTTCAGGCTGTCAGCTGGCCTCTTTAATTTCCAAGGTAGCTGATCCAAATACTGTCTGGGAAGCTATTTCTGGGCATAGACTCTGCCCCCTAGGGCATGAGTGGGGCACATTTTATTCAGCCACATGGTTGTATAGGGCCTGGGGTCCAAACACGGACTTAATAATTAAAGCTCCTCTCTTCTCTCGCTCATCATTGTACAGTTAGAGCATGTGGAAGTCATTAGTGTTGTTTGTCAAATATTTCTGGCTATGCACCTGCTGAACACATGGAAGGATTGCACTTCTTGGCCCTATTGTGGTTGGGTGAAACCTGGTGATTAATTCTGGCCAATGAGTTGTGAGTGGAAGTGACTTGTGCCATGTCTGGGCATTGAATTGCTATGTGAAGCCCTCTCTGGAGTTCTCTTTCTCTCTGCCAGTGCTGGAATTGTGTCTGCTCCATCCATTCAGTGAGAAGACATGGAGCAGAGCCACGACCAACCCATTATATGCAAATGGCATATCCGCCCATCACCTAAGTCCTGTTGATTTTACACCCATGGTCTTAGGCCTTCATTTCTCTTGCATGGATTACTGTGAAGGGCTCCTCATTTGTCTTTTCCCTTCTACTCTTGCTGCTTCCAATCCATTGTCTCCATCGCAACCAACGTGATCTTTTCCAAACACCCATCTGGTCACGTTATTTCCCTCTTCACTGGCCGCCTATTGGTCTTATCAGGAAGACCAAAATCTTTAATGGTGTCTGAAGGCCCACAGGGCCTGGCCCCTGCCTGCCTCCCCTGCCTCATTTCATGGCCATCTCCCCTTGGCCTCTGTGATCCCTCCATGCCTGCCTTTCATTCCACCAACACTTCCTCGTCCCTCTCCCCCATCGCAGAGCCTTGGCACCTGTTATACCATCTGTTTGGAATGTTCTTCCTCCACCCTCTCTCTTTTTTTGCCTGGTTAACTCCTACTCATGCTTCAGATGTCAGTGCAAGTATTATGTCCTCGGAGAAGCATTTAAGCCAACTTATTCTCTATTTGTTCTCATAATATGGTTTGCCTTCCTTCAGAATATTTACGTCAGTTTGTAACTATACACTTATTTATTTGATTAATGGATGAAAATTTCTTCTTCCAGTAGAATGGAAGTTCTAGGAGAGTAAGGGGCCATGATGTCCTTGCTATTCTTGTGTTCCCAGCATATGAAAGATATTTGGGCTGCGTGAATGACTGAATGGTACCAATAATGGCTTAGTGACAATTCTAGTGATAGTGGCATTGCTATCAGTGATGGTTCACTCATTTCTGTGTCTTTTCGGCTATTACTTGCTTTAATTCTTACCTTTGGCTTATGTGGCCTGGGAAATAGGAATTACGTTCAGATGCAAAAAACAAGATACAGTGAGTTGACAAGACTAAGGGCCAGTGAGTGGCTGAGTCAGGCCCAGAGTCCATCCTCTAGACTTCAGATATGGAGTTCTTTCTCAGACGTGATACTACTTCTTGGCCTTGACTCTGACCAAACAGGAGATGTCTTCTGAAATCTCCAGTGTGGTAATTTGTGGGATAAAGATGGCACAATTGCATGCTTTAGAAATATTCCTCTTACCTCTACTCTTTTTTTAAAATATATTTTTATTGATTTCAGAGAGGAAGGGACAGGAAGAGACAGAAACATCAACAATGAGAGAGAATAATTGATTGGCTGCCTTCTACTTGCCCCCTACTGGCGATTGAGCCCACAACCCGAGCACGTGCCCTGACCAGGGCATGTGACCTTCTGTTTATAGGTCAATGCTCAACCTTGGAGGTTAAGCAACTTGCTCAAGGTCACAAAGCTAGGAAATGGTGGAGTGAAAATTTGAACCCAAGGTATTCAACTCAAAAATCTGTACTCAAAAATATCATCCCTACAATCAAAATTACAGTAGGTCCTGATCCAGGAGGAAGATGCCTTCTTCACCTCATCTCATTCCCTAATCACCACCTCATTCAGAAAAGCTGAGTCCTAAGATATGTGTGGGTTTTCATCTCCCACCTCCAGGTCTTCATAACATTGACTTCAGTGAATTGAGTGCTTTGTGGACATTTCCCAAAGCTATGTCTCATCAAGAGAAGAAGCTGTTTGTTGTACAAAGACAGGTGACATGGGATGCTAAGCCACATGTGAGTATACTTACAGTTCAGATATGACTCAAATGTACCAATTCCACAATATAATGGATTGCTGATATATCTACCTAACCGTATTCATCACTTGGAAAGCTCTATTCAATGGAACTGAATTCAAATGAAAGAGAAAGTAATTTTCTCCTTGAGTCTCTGTATCCCACTGTCCAACCTGAGTCAACCAATTAACTCAAGACCTGGGAGAAATCTGAGATCAGAATATCTATATTTTAGTTTAGATTCTGTTACCCATAATTCTGAATAATTCATTTTCTCTCGTTGGGCCTCAGTTTTCCTATCAGCACCAGATGGGGACTAGGGCAGCCTGACACTCCATAACTCAAAGTTGCACCCACATCTCCTACTTCTGGGAGGAGGAGGGAAGGATTATGGGGTAGTGGCATCAATCTCCTTCCTGGGATGGCTCCTCTGAGCTCTATATTTCTTGCCTATAGTGACCAGGGAATTTTCCCCTATTGATTGCTTTCTGTAATCGAGCTTAACAAATAGAACTTCCCTCAAATGATTCTTCCAACTAAACTGATAGAAAGCTAACCTTGTTATATTTATTGACAGAACATTGAAATAAATATTATAGGTCTAGAGGGAATGTTTCAGCTCATTGATTTTTTTAAGGAAATAATAAATGGAGCCTATTCCCTTTGGCATATTATGCTGGGAATAATCTGAAAAAATGCTTAGCTTGTTCAACACAGAGCTTAGAAACCCTTCTTCCACTCCCTGTGGAGCAGGGCCCCTTTGCATAAATCTGCTCTGGCCCAGACAATCAATTTTCAATTTTAATTATTTTCAAAACTCGTTTATTATTTGCTTGTTCTGTGAGTTGGGAGCTTTACTTTCTTGGCGAGTCTACAGCCAGGAGTGGTCAGACCTCTGGCCTGGGTCTGAATGCATGAAAATTCTTAGTTCTATCCACCATCCTTTTTTTTCAGGGACCCTGGTTTGAGAACAGGGGTCTGAAAATCTTCCCTTTTTTATAAATAAAGTTTTATTGGAAAACAGTCACACCCATTTTTTAATATGCTATCTGCAGCTGTTTTCTATTACAATGACAGGGTTGAGTTGTTGTGACAGAGGCCAGAAAGCCCACAAAGCCTAAAATATTTATTATCTAGTTTTTTTTTAAAAAAATGTATATTTTTTGATTTCAAAGAGAAAGGAAGAAGGGGGGGGGAGAGAGAGAGAGAGAGAGAGAGAGAGAGAGAGAGAGAGAGAGAGAAAGAAAGAGAGATCAATGATGAGAGAAAAATTATTGATAGGCTGCCTCCTACATGCTCCCTACTGGGGATTGAGCCTGGAATTGAACCTGGGACCCTTCAGTCCGCAGGCCAATGCCCTATCCACTGAGACAAACCAGCTAGAGCAGGGGTGGGCAAACTTTTTGACTCAAGGGCCACAACTGGTTCTTACACTGGACCAGAGGGCCGGAACAAAAGCAACCTGACCATGCTGGCACTCTCATCTTGGGCTGCTGGTGAAGGAGCGGAGGGGAGAGCAAGAGAACCCTCTGCTCTTTCAGCTCCGTGGGCCGGATAGAATAGCCAAATGGGCCGGATCCGGCCCGCAGGCTGTAGTTTGCCCATGGCTGGGCTAGAGCTATCTAGTTCTTTACAGAAGTTTTCCTATCCTGCTCTAGAGTCTTCTCTCTCCTACCCTTCTCAATGAGACCAGAATGCTTTACTCACTCGCTTAGGGGTCTCTTCTGAACTGAGTTGAATACCATAATAATACTAGCCAATGCCTCTATAATGCCCTACCAGGTCCCTGACACTATCCTAAGGCTGTGATATATATATATATATATATATATATATATATATATATATATATATATATATTCATTTCATCCTCACAATGACTTGAGGAATAGGATGATTAACCTTGTTTTAAAAATGAGGAACACAGGACACAGAAAAGTTAAGTGACTCACCTAAGGTCACACAGGTAGAATACAGTAGAGTTGGGATTTCAACCCAGGTATTCTGGCTCCAGAGATAGTGTCAGAGGTGACACTGGCTCTCAGAGAAGCTCTAGGTTAATGTCTCTAAAGTACAGATGGGAATCAGGCCTGAAGAGGGGTCACGTCATTGGTGACAAAGCTGGAAGTAGAATCCAGACACATGTTTCAGGGATGTGTCTTTTTGTTGTTCTTATTACATTGTTCTGCTTAGCTTCTGCTTATCAGAGCCAGGCAGGGGGATTCAAAGACCATAATAAGAGCAGAACCCTGCTTTACCCGCCCTCCCCCAAAGTCTTGGAAGTTTATACTATCCACTGCATCACTTATTACTTCTTTCCCACAGTCATCTGTTCCTTTTACTCTCCCATGTTGATGGAGGAACTTGGTACCTGTCTCAAGGGCTTCTTTTCTTAGACAATTTTATTATTCTCTCCTGCCACAGCCATTGCTGAGTACCTAGAACACACTGCAGTCAGTGATTCCATGGTCATTAGCGGCCCTTTGGGAAAGAACTTAAACCACATTACAATCAAAGGTTTGGGCTACATCTATGTCAGTCTTTCCCAATTAAAAATCATTCTTTGATCCCTTGTCCTCCCTGGCTATTAGCATATCCTTGAGCTGCCATTCAAAGCCAGATTGATTGAAGGAGTTTCTACTCCATCATTGTCTCCAGGTACTTCCCACTCATTCACCCTCAACCCATTCTGTTCTGGCGCCCATCCAGAGCCTGTCGCTGAAACTGTTCCAAGAAGACGGTTCCGAAGGATGCCCGATGCCCAAATTGCAAGGGCAGTACTTTCCAGCCTGTATCTTCAATATCTCTCTTGCCTTTAAAACTGTTGACCACTCCCTTCTCCTTGAAATGTTTCTTCCTAAAGACATTTCCTGGCCCTTCTCTTACCTCTCCCGACATTCTTTCTCAGGCTTCTGCTTTGTCTGTCCTGTTAAATCTTAAGTTGCCTGGAGATTCATCCTTGGTCCTCTTATTGCACTCAGGCTCAGGCCACAGCTCTGAATACCTATCATCTACCTCCCATGATTCCCCCAAATCTCAACCAGTTACCTAAATCTCCAAAATATATGCACACCTGGACATCACCCAGATGTCCCACAGGTGCTTCAAAATCAACTCCCCAATGCTGAGTTCATTGTTCTTCCCTCCAAACCTACTCCTCCCACAAATTACCAATATTGATGAGTTATCTCACCACCCACCAAGGTGTTTAGAGCCTGAGGCTTTTGCTGTCTCATGTCTTATTTAGAACTGGCCCTGTTGATTCCGGTTCTTAAATACCTCACATATATTCTTTCTATTTCACTCTCAATGCAACACTGGATAATTAATTGGTTAATGAATTCAACACCCATTTATTGCATATTACTATGTGCGGCTGGGGGAAGCAGTATCAAACAAGACAGACACTGGAGCTCTCATGGACTCAGATTCTTAGTAGGGGGAAATCCTCAGTAAACAAGAAAGCACATACTTTAATAAAATAATTTCAGGTAATGTTAGCCTTATGAAAAAACAAAACAAAAAAACCAACAAAAACAAAGTTGGGTGATGTAAATGAAAGTCACCAGAGGTGAACTCCTTTATACTGAGGATTAGGAAGGACTCTCTGAGGAGATGATATTTGAGCGAAGACCCGGATGACAAGAAAGAGCAGCCATGCAAAGATGTGTGAGTGTTCCAAACAGGGGGAGACCCTAGGATGGGAGTAACCTTGGCTGGGTTCAAGGAACCAAAATAAACAAACAAACAAACAACCCCTCCCCCCAAACAAACCAACGCATGGCCAGCTGGAGTGTGGTGAGTTTGGGGAAAACCAGTAGGACATGCATTTCAAGAGGTAGGTGAAGGTCACAGCATACTGGGCATTATAGGCCATGGTAGAGAATAGATTTTTATTCTAAGTGTGATGTGAAGCCTTTGGGAGAGTTTTAAGCAAATGAGATCTGATTTACAAGTTAGAAAGCTCATTCTGGTTGCTCTGTTGACAATGGGTTGCATGAGGTCAAGGGTGAAGGCCGCGGGGCATGGTTAGGAGGCCATTGCAGCAGTGTGGCAGGATGGGAAGAGATGTGGTGAGTAAAGATTTGTTTTGGAGGTAGAACCATCAGGCTTACAAATGGATCGGATGTGAGGGGTGAGAGAAAGAGGAAGCAAGGATGTCTCCTCAAGACCTCATTCCTCCTCCCACTCTATACCTCATTATGGTAAAATAGAAGTCCTGGACAAGAGTTCTAACTCTCTCCTATCCTTATGCTTACTGACAGCATTCAGAAAGGGGCTGAGGGTCAAACTCATCTTGCCTGGGGGCAGCCTGGCCTAGAGTTGAGCTAACCGGTGGGCCTTGATTATGAAGTGAGCCATGGGGAGGGGGTTGATCCCAGCCAGGCTTATTCCCATTCTCCTATTCCCATGTGGCTTTGTCCTGAGAGCAACCAAGCTGAAAAGCTATCAGCCCTCATCCCTGTTGCCCTGTATTAGCCAGGCAAGTGGTGGGAGATGCTTGTCACTCGGCCCTGAAGGCTGATGAGTCCTGTGGTGCCCACTGGGCTGTGGCTTGCACTGCATGTGGCAGAATGGAAAGGTGTGGTCTCAAATAGTTCCTTTGGGGGCTTTGGCAACTCTGGGTGCCAGAATTCTCCTCTCTGGCCTGTTGGGGAGGATAGATTTGGCCTCTAGAAGCCAAAAGAGAAAAGAGGAGCTTGGTTTTAGCATTACAGAAGCAGGCAAATCCTCCATGGGGGAAGATGGGGGTTAAAAGGAGGAGGATAGTTTTCTAGAATCTTCTAAATATGCATTTCTTGACCATGATAATCTGGAAACTGACTCAACAGGACATTTCCTTCTGTAACTTCCCACCCAGCCATCTTTCTACCTCTAATGACCAAGCTTTGTGAACAGAGACCAAGAGTGATAATGTCTTCAGAGACCACAGGCAATAAGTGAAGTGGGCATTGCAGAGAGTTTATGTTCCACATGAAGGGTGGGAGGCCGGGCACAGAGTGGCTCCAGCTGATTGTTCACAGGAAGGAAGTTAAACCTGGTGTCGTCGGAGCTTCTGCGTTTTCAAGAAAAAGTCAGAAATCTGGAGTTTTATGTGAAATATCCTGAATCTGAAATGTTGGCAACTAAATCAATTTAAGAAAACACATACCACTGTGGACCAAACAAAGCTGCAGGAGGCATTTGGCCCGAGGGTGGCCACTTAGTGATGCCTGATATAGAATCACACAGGGACCTGAGGCACAGTTGGGTCTAACAATAGCCAGGTGCACCAACTAACGTTGAATGCAAATAAGAAGCACTAGGAGACACCTACAGTTCAATGTACACGTGTTCCCAACTTAACTTACCAGGTCAACTTCATTGTTCACAGCTGCAGAAGATGGAAATGACTTTTTTCTTTTATTTAAATCCTCACTCAGGGATATTTTTTTCCTCACTTATTTTTAGAGAGAGTGAAAGGGAAGGAGGGGGCGGGTAGAGAGAGAGAAACATGAATGTGAGAAAGACATTAACTGGTTGCCTCTCACATGGGCCCCGACCAGGGCTGGGGATCAAATCTGCAACTGAGGTACATGCCCTTGACTGGAAATCAAACTTGTAACTCTTCAGTCTGAGGGATAATGCTCTCACCACTGAACAAACTGGCCAGGGTTATAAATGACTTTTCATATGAACTAAATACTGAACAGTATCCAATGTCTCTGTTAACATTGGTTCACTGATTGATGGTTGGACCAAAGTATGTTTTCCTATTCTCATAGATATGCATATTCATTCCTTCATTCCTTGCTTCATTCAGTCAGCTCCTCTGGTTACTGTGTAGGACACAACCCTGGCTTTGTGTCAGGTTAAAAATGATCTATCCCACCAGTCAGGAGAAAATAAGTGCTATAAGAGTTATGAACAAAGAGCAGTGGAATTGAAGCAGAAAGATAATATTGATTGCATTTAGAGATCATGGGGAAGGTTTCAGAGAGGAGATGACATTTGACCTGAGCCGTGAAGGATGGGTGAGTGGAGTGCGGAGGAAGTAGGTTTCGGAGAGGATTCTTATGTTCAAACAACAGAATTAACTCCACATAACGAATCAACAGGAGGCTGGGAGACCAGGTCTGGGAAAAGCAGGAATCAAGGAGGCTGTGAAATCCTGGGATTCAGGAAGCAGGAAGCTGAGGAGCTGGTTCTCAGTAAGAGCAGGTGGGAGAGGACATGGCTGCTGATGCCAAGGCTGTTTCTGGCACTGCTGAAATCAACCTTCGAATGGCCCCATGATCCTCATTGCTCAAGACTCAGGATTCTGACCAGCCAACTGCAGGCCACCTCTCCCCACAGTCCCTCAAAGAGATCAAGGGTATGACTCTTTTCATGCGCACAGTTGGTGATGAGCCGTGGGCAGTGAACACGGGCATTGCGTTCTGCCATGGCTCTGTGCAATGGCAGCTATTTCCAGCCCCTGCTCACTAACGAGGAGCTCCCTCACATCCTCCAGACTGAGCGGTGCTGTGATGGGGCAGCGCAGGGCCTCGAGAGACACCAGGCTCTGCCAGGCGCGGAGATGTGTGGCAGGGACTGAGGTGGGAGGCCATACTGACCCCGCTCTCCACCGGGCTGTCACTGTCTGCTTCTGCCTCTGCTCCGCGCTAAGGCGCAGGCTGCCATAGGAACACAGTGGCTTCCTGTTTCTGCTGGACACGGTGCACCGATCCTCAGTCAGCTGGGAAAATAAAGGCTTATTTCCTAAAGAGAAGCACCTTTTAGTTCTGCTTATAAAAGGAACGAATAACACTTAAAGTGATTCAATTAGTATGGAAGCAATCTAAATATATACTAATAAGGGACTGATTAAATACATTTTGGTACATACAATAGAATCAGTCCCCAACCTAACTTACCAGTTAAGATTGCAAAAACAGTGTAGCTATTCCAAACTTATTAAAAATTTCATTCTCTCTCTCTCTCTCTCTCTCTCTCTCTCTCTCTCTCTCTCTCAGACACAGAGATACACACAGAAAAATGACTGGAAGGGTCATATTCCAAAATGTTGAGGCTTATCTCTGGGTGTAAAGATTCTGGGTGGATTTTCTTTTCTGCTTTTTGATTATCCTATCTTTTCTATAGTTTCTATAATAAAGATGAAATACATTTTAATTAGAAAAAGGTTTTCTTAGGAAAAATAACTTGGTGGGTACAATTGTCATTACTGTGCAAAAGCCACCTTTCTGCGATCAGTCATAAGAATCAGCTGAGCATATACCGGGTGACATGCAACACAGGTCTGAACAAAGCTGAGAATGCAGCTGAGAAGTGGGCGGAAGGACATCTCTGCTGTCCCCAAACTGCCTTTTCCTTGCCCCTGGCGGGGACAGTTCCTTTTAGACGGTGAGGAAGTGGGGTCAAGGCTCTATCCGTCCAAGGCCCGTGTCTCCGCCTTGCTCACTGCTTTTGCCCATGAGATTTAGGACACTTTTACCATAATATTTATTCAGTTTTATGGCTTTAAATATAACACTAACTCCTAATAATCAATATTGATTTAACTATAATATCTTATTTATAGACACAGCCCTCTGGTTTGCATATGGACTCAAACTGTAATGCAACTGAAATGAGCCCACTCACTCCTCTGGGCCTGGGCCAGCCACGGGCTGTCAGCCTCTGATGAATGGCTCTGAGGCCGATGCAGAGCTGGGGCTTTTCCGATGCCCAGCTCTCCCCACTCCCTCCAAAGTGGTTGCTCCCCATCAGCCGGAGCCACCCTGGGGCCGAGGATGCCTGTTTGTTTCATGCAACTTCATTGTCAGTTTTCAGGAGACAAAATTCTAACTGGACTCTTGGAAGGGCAGTGACCATCAGTTCCAGGTGGAAATAAAGAGAAACAGTCAGAGTTCAAAGGATGAGGGAGGGGTTGGGAAAGAAGGGACGTGGCCCCTCCCACCCAAGTGACCTTGACAGGACCTGGTGGGTTTCTAGAGAAGGCCCAAAGCTTGATGATCTGCCCACCATTCTCTTATTCTTTACTTTTCTTTTTTAAAAAAAAAATATTTTATTGATTTTTTTACAGAGAGGAAGGGAGAAGGATAGAGAGCTAGAAACATCGATGAGGGAGAAACATTGATCAGCTGCCTCCTGCACACCTCCAACTTGGGGATGTGCCCGCAACCAAGGTACATGCCCTTGACTGGAATCGAACCTGGGACCCTTCAGTCCGCAGATTGACGCTCTATCCATTGAGCCAAACCAGTTAGGGCCCACCATTCTCTTCTCATTGTGCCTCTCAGCTCTGGCTGAACACCAGAATCACAGGGCAGTTTTCTAAAAAAACACTGCTGATCCAGCAGGTCATGGGGAGGCACAAGCTCAGAATCTTCATATACTGGCCTCGATCCCTCCTTTTCCTTGAGTTATCGGAGTAGGTTTTGACCCAATGCTATGGCTGTCTATGACATTCTTTAAAACTAAGGACCTCCAAATCAGAGTTGCCCGAAATGGGGTCCTAAGTTCCTAAGGGGTGGTGGCATCATGCCAGCTGAGGGTTGGCACACATAGGCCTTGGCTCTGACTCCGATTCTTTTGTGGTCCTGGCCATGTCAGCAGGCACAGCTGGTGAAGAACAAGTCCCTTGTCGTCTCTGTGTGTGGCGTTGCTGCGTGGCTGAGACTCTCAGCACATAGGGGACATTCATGCCCTCCTCCCCACCCCAGAGGGGGCATCAAGAAGCTCACAGGGTGCCTTGCTGCCTCTGGCCACCCCCTGGCCTGGGTGATGGGGGCCAGCTCAGGGAGAGCAAACAACCTTCGAAGATCTAGACTCTCACTTGGCACTTCTGATGCCCAGGAGTTTTCAGGAGGCACTGACAGTTGCTGGTGGGGCTGGGAGGGTACAGGTAGAGGGAGAGGGAAATGCATTTTTAAAGATAACCTGGAGGCAAATATAATATTTATACTTATTTATCCTCAGAGCTCACTCGCAAGGCCCCAGACATGTCTAATGAGCAGGGATTGCAAAATGGCCACGAATGCTACTTGTTTGCCTTTGCACAGTCTCTGAGCAGCCACACAGACCCAGATTTTTCAACTGTGTGACCGCTGCAGGCAAAACGGCTGTAAGGAACACCGGGACGTGCCTGAGCGCCTGACTCCCAGAGGCACTGAGCCACAAAACTGCCGATCCAGGAAAATAAGGCACTCCCCTCCACCCACCCCCACTTGGCAGAACTCAGAGCATCCACAAACACACACATGAGCCCATGTGACATACATATGCACAAGCATGCACACACATACACATACACATACACATACACATACACATACACATACACATACACATACACATACACGCACCCAGAGAGGCACACAGGGACCCTCACGTGCCCTCATGGCCTTCCTCACAGGCCTGTAGGCACACCCCTGTCCAAATTCATACATGCTCTCCAAAGCAGGTGTAACATCTGGCACGTCTGGACAGAATGCTCCCCGACGGGGGTCCTGTTCTAATCTGCTCACTCTGGACACCAATGACCCTAAGGAATATCCAAAGGAACTTGCTATGTAGAAAGTCAAAAGGATTAATGGAGACCTGCACAGTCAGTTCTGAAATGAAGTGGCACACAGTTTACTATATGGTTAACTCAAGCATCCATGCATGGTGTGTATTTATATAAATGCATATGTGATGCATGCAAATAGAAAAATATATAGGGAAGCCCCTAGCTAATGGGAGTATGTCTGTGCTGGTCTCTGGCCTCGCAGGCTGGGTCAGGCCTGCTGTCAGAAGTTGTCAGTCACTGGTGTTCTTTTATGAAGCGTGTGACAGTGTGCCTTCTACCTGTGACATGAGCTGTTTCAGTCTACGTCAGCCCGGCCTGTGGGCCCTCTGAGGAGAGGCCCATCTCTGCTCCCCATCGTATGCTGCGTGCCAGGCACATGGCGGGTGCTCTGTAAATAGACGGTCCTTTCCTTCGGCTGACTTTCCTCTCTGTGCTGCTTGACAATCAAGTCTCACACCTCGGCACCAAGAGGATCACTTCTTTTAACACTGGCGGCCGAGAATTCCCAGGCTTGTTCTGAAGAGCCCACATTTCAGATGCAGCACCGGGGTCAACTGTATTTCTGAGGAGGTGATTTTCCTCCGAGGTGTTGCTGGTGGTTTGTTTAACTGGAGAAATACCACCGCCCTGATTACCTGGGGGTCTGGTCTACGTACAGATTCCTGTCTAGTGGTTGGATTGTGGTTGGCCTGACTGGGCTGTGGGGAAGGGGGCGTAGTTTTCATAGGACAATGTCGTTTTCAGATACAGTCTGGCCTGAAAAATATCCTTGTGGGAGGAAGTCTGTGTTTTTTTGTGTGTGTGTATTGGGCTTTTATTATATAGTATTATTGACTACATTCCATAAGCTGTAGTTTACACCTCCATTACTATTTTGAAATTGCCAGTATGTGCGTCTTAATCCTTTCACCATTGTTACCCAGCTTCCCAATCCTCTCCTCTGGCAACCATCAGGTTCATTCATTTATTTTGTGATTACACATATAAAGGAAATCATATGTATTTAGGAAGTCTGTGTTTTTAAGGCCACAGTTTGAAGTTTTCATCGACAGCCATCGCATTGGGTCAAGCCTGGCCAGTTTCTGCTACAGCGAAGAGGGTTTTGCTGGCTAATCACTGTTTAAAAGAAGGGTTTTTAAACACCCCCTTTTTTTTGGGCAGAATGCGTCCAAAACCCATAACATCTTTTTTTTTTTTTTGGGGGGGCGGGCAGAATGCTTCCAATACAAGCAAAACTGGCTTATAAACCCACGTATGAGGACACCTCGTTTCTTCATGTAACAAGATGAATTTTCTGGTATCACCAGTGTCACGGGTGAATGAGACATTCTTTGATCCAGACCCTCTTTTCTTTCAGTCTGTTATGAGATGTACAAAACGACAACCACAACCACCACAACTGTGGCTCTAGTTCTGATGGGTGGTCCTGGGGGGTCCAGGGACACAGCCTCTTCCTCTGTCTCTCCAATCTCGAGGTGACAGTGGCTTCCTGCTAACTAACCTCTAGATGCCTCACTGCCACCTGGTTGGGTTTCAACTTCTCTGTCACCTATGTGGCCAATCCCCTGCATCAAATTCCTTCTGTTAGATATTCTGAAGGCAGCTTCTGTTTTCCTGGTTAGATTTTGAGTCACACGATCATTTTTGTTGTTCAAATTGGGTGGGGTCTGATTAAAAAAGGGGAGGATCTGGCCTGGCTGGCATGGCTCAGTGGTTGAGTGTCGACCAATGAACAAGAAGGTCACCGTTTGATTCCTGATTGTGGCATATACCCAGGTTGTAGGCTCCATCCCCAGTGTGGGGCATGCAGGAGGCAGCTGATCAATAATTTTCTCTCATCATTGATGTTTCTATCTCTTTCTCCCTCTCCCATCCTCTCTGAAATCAATAAAAATATGTATATAAAAAAGGGAAGATTTGTTGAGAACATCTGACTCATGCCTGAAAAATCCCTCTCAACTGCCAACGAGCACCCCAGACTACCCTTCCCCATCCCAGCTCAGGGTCCCACCTCGGAAGTTCTCTCCCCCCCCCCCACGCCTGCCCTTTCCAAGCCTTTGGGGTGACTTCACATCTGCATCTTACTGAATTTTGGCCCACATCTTGGGGAAAAATTTAAGTGAATGAGATGCTGCAGAAGCTAGATTTGCTGCACAGGCTGAAGTGATGGCTCCATTGCAGAATTTCCTAAGAGCTCCCATATATTATGGCAGGAGCTTTCATCGGGTTAGGTAAGAAAGGGGGTGTGGAGGGCGTCAGTTTTGAGAAGATTGGATTAAACAGGGTTGGGAGGCTTCTTTACTCCAGGACTTCTCAGAGCTTTTGAGCTGCTGAGCCCTCCTGTGACTCTCCAAGAGGGAAACAAAGTCTGTGGGGCTTCCTAAACTCATTTCATCTCAGAATCCCTTTTCATGGGCTATCTTTGGCAAACACGTCCAATCGGATCCATTGTGGGAAAGTTTTTTCTATGGCCCACACTTGAATTTTTGATGTCCCATTTGTCTGTGGGCTGGGTGGGAGCCAGCGCTATCTTCAGAGGAAAGTACTGTCCTCCATGTGGACAGGAGTGGCCATCCATTTGGGTGGAAGTTCTAGTTCACTGTGCTTCCTGAGATAGACACTGTTTCTTATTTCCTCCATGTTTATTTGTCCATCCCTGGCCACAGGAAGGATGGTCCACATCCCCTGATTACAATTAAGAAGCTTAAGCAGGACGGTCCATACAACTGGATGAGGTAATGCATGGACCACACTGAGCAGAGGGCCTGGCACGTCAGAAAGGCTCAACAAATACTGAGTTGCCCTGGGCTCTCAGCTGCCTAGGCCCAGCCTCTTCATGTATCTTCATGCAAGTCGTCCAGGACCCTAGATCAGTGGGTCCCCTACCTCCTCCCATGGATTCTGAGACTTGACTGCATGGAGCCTCCAGCAGCCTCTTGGGCAGATGAAATTCCACGATAGTCTTTTCCCTCACAGTGTTTACCCAGGCCCAAGAGCCTTCTCTCATCTGCTGTGCCCCAAGTTCTTAGCTAGGTTCTACCCCTGTGATTCCCAAACATTTCCCCAATTCCCCAAAAGAGCCCCTTGGTCCAGACAGCGGTTCCCCCACCATCCTGCAGAAATAACGAGGTGGGAAGTTGCTGCAGGAGTCTTTGGAAATGGGAACCAATAGCAGCTCTCACCCCAGGGACCAAAAGCTCAGGCGAGTCAAAACAAAAGCATGTTTGTCACCTCCTGGCCAGGGAGCAATGAACTTCACAGGATGCTTCTTGCTTCAGCTTCCCCGGGGACAGGGCCCTCCTTGATGCCTGGGGAGCTAATTTTTCCAAGAGGGGGAGGAAGGCTGCAGCTGGGCCCCAACCCTTTGCCCTCCTGCCCTCCCCAGCTCAAGCCAGAGCCGGAAGGACTGCATCCAGCAGTAATGCAGACCTCATCCTCCTGGCCTGGCCGGCCACATGGCTGGCTGAGTGTGCTTCCAAAGCTCTCGATCCATTCTCTGGATTCTCCCCGACCCTACCCCATCCCCTAGCATTTTACTTTGGAAGTTTTCAAACTTATAGACAAGCTGAAAGAATAGTTCAATTGTTATCTACAAATCTTGCATACAAGGTCAGCATTTCGCCACATTTGCTCCATCTCTCAATTTGGTATGGTATTTGAGCATAAGTTGTAGATATCATGACACCTCACCCCTCAGTGCATATTGTGCTTCTACTGGGAATAAGGGTATGTTTCTCCATACCCATGCTACTGTTACTGCACCAGCTCCTTGAGACATTAACAGTAATTCCATGCCATCGGTCAGTTTCCAGTTCCTGTTCATCTTTTCCAATTGTCCTAAAATGCTTTTCTTTTTTTTTTTAAATTTTATTTTATTAAGGTATTTTCTGTGTACATAGTTTACCATTGCCCCCGCCCCCCAACCTCCCATTTATGCCCACCCTCCCCAGAGTTCTGTGTTCATTGGTTGTACTTATGTTCATGCATACCAGTCCCTCGGTTGTTCTCCTATCTCCCCCCAGGTCTCCTTCCCCTCCCCGCTGTCATTTGACAGTCTGCTTGTTTTATGGTGACTATCTCAGGACCATATGAATAGAGTCCGCTCCTCCTCTGGTTTTCACCGCCCCTTCCCCTGGGTCCCACTGCTTCCCCTGGGACACACGGCTCACCTGGGACACCCTTCCCCTTTGGGGGGTACGGCTTACCCGGGGCACTCGGCCCCCTGGGACACTCGGCTCACCCGGGGCACTCAGCCCCCTGGGACACTCGGCTCACCTGGGGCACTCAGCCCCCTGGGACACTCGGCTCACCCGGGGCACTCGGCCCCCTGGGACACTCGGCTCACCCGTGTCCTAAAATGCTTTTCATAGCTGTCTTAAAATTTTTTTTTGAGCTAGAATCCAATCAAGGTATATGTTTTGCATTTGGTTTTAGAATCTATGATCATTCTCTTAGTTCCCCCCACCCCCCTCTTCTTGTCACATTAACTTTTGAAGAGCAGAGTCTAGTTTTCTTGCAGAAAATTCTAGATGCCAAATTTATCCGATTTTCTCTTCCCGGTGTCATTTAACTTGTCTCTCCTTCACCCATTTATCCTGTAACCTGGAAGGTAGTTCTAAAAGCTTAATTCAATTGGAATCAAACATTGTTTGCGAGAATGTGCTGTACCTTAATATTGCAACATATCAGAAATGCATCCTAATTTCTTAACATTTTTCTTGAAGTTCATGTTGAAAGAATGAAATAAAGTTTAGTAGTCATATAGTCTCTCTCTTGTTAAAAATATATTTTATTGATTTCAGAGAGGAAGGGAGAGGGAGAGATAGAGATAGAAACATCAGTGATGAGAATCACTGATCAGCTGCCTCCTGCACATCCCACACTGGGGATCAAGCCCACAACCTGGGCATGTGCTCTGACGGGGAATCAAACCATGACCTCCTGGTTCATAGGTCAACACTCAACTACTGAGCCACACTGACCCGGCAGCCGAGTATTCTATGTCAAGTAATTGCACAGCCATCTAATCTGGACTCAAAGAACACTTTGAAGGGAGGAGATTAACATCCCTACATTACAGATGAAGAACTGAGACTTAGGGCTGGGAAGAAATAAATATTTGTAGAGTGACTGCCGGGGGCCAGACACAAAGCCAGGTGTTTTCTATCTGTGTTAGGATGCCCACTCCATGGAGGGGCAGTGTGGGGAGTTCAGGGGCTTGCCTGAGGTCACAAAGTCAATTAAGTGGCACAGCGATCTTCACACGCAGACCTTCTTCTTTCCAGTCCTGGGCTCTCTCTGCCCAACCATGCTGCCCCTCTCCCTGGATCCTGTCTTTAGGGTTCTGCTCATCCAGCGGATGAATTAGTCTGCTGCTCAGATCAGTAGCGCCGTGCAAGCCTGGTAAGCTGATTCTCCTGAGCAGTGAGGCCCTGGGAAAGGACTCTGAGGTGCTGGATGCTGAGTGGGGCCTTTGAGGAAGACGCTTTTGGCCAATGGCTGTCTCTTTCATTCTCCCTGTGGCCTTGCCAGGGCCAGAGTAGGGGCGGGTGGGTGAGTGGGCACATCTTCTGCCTCTCCCTAGCACTCAAGCACAGATGGAACAGGTGTGGTGGTGAGGCCCGAGGAGGCCCTCCTGATCCTGGGACTCCAAAGTACCAGGCCACAAAACTAGAGTCTAAGCAGAGGCCATTTGGGGAAACCGCGGCCCAAAGCAGGGCAGAGATTTGCCTCAGGTCTCACAGCCAGTCAGAGGTGCATCTGGGAGGAGAGCGCAGGTGAGAGTCTGGACTCCTTGTCCAGTGCTCTTTGCATAGTTTCCATTCAGTTGCCTTCATTCTTTATGCGATCCCTCCTTGGAGTGGAGAAGGAGATGGAGCAGGAGAACGAAGTGGAGGGTGAGATGATGGAGGTGGAAGTAGGAGAGAGAAAACAACGTAGGCAGGAGGATATTGGCTCTCTGGGTGAGGGGCCTCCGAGGTAACAAGGGTGTAGGTATAGGCAGTGCGTTGTGTATCTGTGGGCATGTTCTCCGTAGGAGTAGTCTCAAAGGTGTGGTTCCCTCACATCATTGTGTCTTCCTGGGAGACACGGAGACAAATCTCATTCTGCCCAACCCGATGGCCTTGATTAGACCTCCATCGTCTCACCTGGGTCTCTGACAGCAGCCTCCTCATGCATCCCCAGTTTCACCACTTCTAAACTGTCCTCTACATCATGACCCTCGGGCCAGGTCATCCCTGTTTAAACCCTTGGTTTAGCTGTTGTTGCCTAACAAAACATAGTGGCTTACAATAATCACAGATATATTTAGCTTATGACTCCATTGGTCAAATGGGTGGTTGTTCTGGTCTGGGCCAGCTTGGCTGACCTGGGCTCCCTCACATGTCTGCTGGCAGGTTGGCTGCTGGCAGCTGGTGGCTGTGTGATCCTGGATGGTTATAATTGGGGCAGGGCTCAATTGGAACACCTCATTTTTCCTCCAAGTGGCTTCTCAGGCTTGTTTCTTGTTGAGTTCCAAGAGCAGCAAGAAGGTACGGTAAGCTCCAATATGTGAGCACGTGACAAACTTCTGCTTGCATCACCTTTACTAAAGGAAGCAAGTCATGTGACCATGCTCAGCTGTAACGGTGGAGAAACACATTCCACTTCATTATGAGAAGGGACAATTTGTCACCATTTTTGCATCCTACCACAATCTTACATTGTTCCGCAGTGTCTTCAGGATAAAATGCTTTAGCTTGTTCTCAATGCCCTTTGTGACCTGCTCCCAAACTGCCTTCCTATTGTTGATCTCATTCAAGTCTTGTGCTTTCTTAATTCCAGAGTCTCACTATTTTCAAAGCATCTTCTCCCCCCTATCTGGGATATCTTCTCCACTCCCACCCCCTACCTTATGCATTCTTTGCTTAAGGTCCAGCTGCAATGCTGCTTTCCCCAGAAGCCTCTCCTGTTTCATCTGCATCCAAATTCATCTCCACTTCCGGGTCTCAGAGCCTGTCTTGCGCCTCTGTTGCAGCATGTCTTCCCTGTCTGTCATTTGGGAGCAGAAGCTTGCTCACGGCTAGTAGAGTGAGGGCACTGGAGCCAGGCTGCCCAGGTTTGACCTTGTGCATGCCACTTCCCCTCTCTAAGCTTGGGATTCCTCATTTGCAAGGAAAGGGGGTTAGCAATGGTCTCGACTTCATGAGGTTGTTTTGCAAATCCAATGATGCTCATGTGAAATGCTGGGCAGGGTGGATGGGAATCCTACAGGCTGTAAGCACTTCGTGAATGAAGACTATGTTGGTTAAATCTCCTTCCTGGACCCAGCACATGGCTTGACACAGAGCAGGTACAGGAAATCCTGACAACCATGTTTGTGAATTGACATCTCCCCCAAATAATATTGGGCCCTAAAGAGGCAGCAGACATGGGGCTTGCCTGGGTTTTGGCCTTCCCATGGCACCCCTTAGTGTGGGGCAAGGCTGAGCTGTGCCCACAGCCAGTAATGAAGTAGGTGCTAATAATACCATTATATGCTGAATAATTAACTGTCATTTAAATATTCATATGTTGTTGGGGGCAAGGCCTTTTATCAGCATCTGGGGATGTGTCAGCAGAGGAAGGAGATAGATGTCAGCAAAGCTGACTTTGCCTGTGAAGGGCGACCCGGGGTCCAGAGAGAGCTGTTGGAGTGGCCAGCAGACAGTCAGCTAATATATAACTGCAATATCCCCACATGATAAACTGCAATTTCATAAAGGCCTGATGCATATGAGCAAGCCCAAAACAATATTGGAAGCATTAATTTCATTTGACTAATGTTTATCTATATTTTATTCTGTTCCATCTTTAAAGAGGTCCCTCTTTCTTTCCTGCTAAGGGAGCTGGGGCCAGAGACCTGCAGAGGGCCGGAGCAGAGGGAAGCCGAGGGGGTTGGAGACTTCCTTGTTGTGCCTGAGCTGCAGGCATGGGCTTGGGGCCCTGTGATGGGCTGTCCCTGAGCCTTGGAGCCCTGCCTTGGGTAGTTCTGCCTCTGGCTCTTTGGGAGAAGAACCCAGGCTCTCTGTTGAGTCAGGGGAGAGGGCTGAGGGTATCTAGGTCCCGGCCTGGTGGGCTGAAGGTGCTGTAGATTCCCTACTTGTTTGTTAGGGATGAGCCTGGAGGGAGAGGTTTGGGGAGTTAGGGACTGTTACAAAGCAACTATCCCATAGTGGGGAAGAGGAAGAAAGGGAAGAAGGGGAAGAAGGGGAGAAAGGAAGTTGAGGGAGGATGGGAGGTTGAAGGAGGATGAAGAGGAGAAGGAAGAAGAGAAAAGACAAGAAACAGAGGAAAGAGCCTGAAGACGCTGGTGACAGGATAAGCTGGTTACCCTGGAGGCAGCCCAGTGTGGGGATTAACAGCCAGGGTTCTGAAATTAGACAATCCTCAGCTTGAGCTGAGACTGTGCCTCTGATTAGATGTGTGACCCGGGGAATGGTACTCCTTCTCCAAACCTTAGCTTTCTATTTGTAAAACGAGAACAATAATAGTACTTAACTGACATATTATTAGTTGTCTTTTTCTGCATAAATTTTTATAAATTACCACCAACTTCATGGATTTAACACACATTTCTCATCATATCCACGGGTCAGGAGTTTGGGCACAGCTTAGTTGGGACATCTGAAGGACTCATAGGCTACAATCAAGGTGTCAGTGGGATGTGCTCTCAACTGGAGGCACAACTGGGAAGAATCTGCTTCCAAGCTCACTCAGATTGTGGGCAGACTTTACTTGTTTGCTTTTGATCCAGATGTAATGATAATCCAGAGTAATCTCTCTACTTTAAAGTCCGCTGATTAGCACACTTAATTTCATCTGCAACCACGGTTCCCCATTTGTCACATAGCATACTCAAAGTTGGGGGGATTAGGACGTTGTAATGGAATGAATGTTTGTGTCCCCTTCCCCAAACTCATATGTTGAAATTCCAGTGCAATGATGTTAGGAGTCTTTGGAAGGTAATTAGGATTGTGTGAGGTCATGGGGGTGGAATCCTCATAAATGGGATTAGTGCCCTTATAAAAGAGACCTCAGAGAGCTCCCCCATCCCTTCTACCATGTGAGGACACAGTGAGAAGACCGTTCTATGAACCAGGAAGTGGACCTTCACCAGGCACCGAACCTGCCAGCACCATGACCTTGGTCTCCCAGCCTCCAGAACTGAGAAATAGGTTCCTGTTGTTTAAACCACCTGGTCTATGTTATTTTGTTGGAGTAGCCCAAATAGACTAAGACAGACATGGCTATCTTGGGCCCATCACACTTCCTTAGGGGGTCCAAGTCGGGCGCTGTATCCAGGTCCCACCTGGCATCCTTCACTTCTTCATTGCCACCTTTATTTAGCCTTTTCCTCAAACCCACACGCCCTCAGGACCAGGAGTTAATACTAACGAATTCTCTGAAAGTATGATAATGAGTGGTAGCACTGTGGCAAAAGAAACCCTGCTCCAAATGCAAAAATTTTAAAACATTGTTCTGGTTAATAAAACCTTCTGTGCTCATAGTCAGCCTGCAGGCTGCCAGTGTGCTCCTGGGGATCCCGCTAGACTATAAGTCCCTGCGATCCCAGCTGGGCTGCAGGGCCAGCACCTCAGTGAGAGGCTGAGGCACACACTGGGCAGCCGGGCCAGGGGAAGGTCTCCTTCTCTGGGCCAACGCAGCCTGTGCAGGCAGATGTCTGTCCCACTCAGGCTCTCCTAGCCATGTGCTCAAGCAGGGCACAGCGTGCACACTGTCCATGGTCCTGTCCTCAGCATCTCATACAATATGCATGACCCATACATGTGCATGGCCCAACATGCCCCTCATGCATGTGCGTGACTCACAGCACACATGTGGATAGCTATCAGTTGCACCTGTGATTAAATAAGATCTAGTGCTTTCTCGCTCACTCTCACCCTGTTCAGGGGTCTGTGACCTTCTTCTGGAGAGCTCAGCTTCTCTTGACAAGCGCCAGCCATGGACACAGGCACAGAGCGTGAGTGCGTGCGTGTGCGTGGGCGCACGTGCATCAATCGTGGGCTTCAGTGACACGGAACCCAAGGTCTTTTCACCTTTTGCAGGAAATCACCATGACCTGTGACCAAAAGGCTGGGGCAGAGGCTGGCAGCCGAGGGGGTTCTCGCCTGTCCTTGCTGCTGTCCCAGCTGCTTCCTTCCCACTCTCTCCCCCCACCCCTTACATTCGCGATTCCCCGGAGGTCGGGCCTGGTGTAATTACAGGGTATCTGCTGCCTCCCTATAAATCTAATAGACTTTTTGGCCTTGTCAGATTAAAACTTACCTATCAACCCGCCGCAGTCCTCTAGATCTCCCTAAATCTGTACTTGGGAGAGAATTTATGGTCAGGAATTGCATTTTGCAAAATGATTAAAGTTGCCAAACAGCCATAAAAAGTTGCAGGAGGAGATATGGTTTTTTTGAAAGTCTGCTTAATTTATAAGGGGTGGAAGGTTTATTGTCATTTAGAGTCCACGGCGAGGCAGCGATGGAGCGCTCGGCGGCAGCTGTGCACAGCTGCTCTCGCTTTATGCCTTTTACATGTTTTTAAATTGCCCTGTTTGAATCTGGCCTTCCGCAGCAGCCGAACAGCCACAGCGGCAGGGTTTGCAGGAGAGTGGCCGCCCCCCTGCCCTCTGATGCTTCTCCCCGCTCATCCCCGCTGCCCCCCACCTCCTGCAGGCTCACCTTCCCCAAAGCGTTTCTATCTGATCTTGCCCCCTGCTGACTGCTTCATCACGTTTCCACAGTCCCGGGCTGGCTCCCCCAAACATTAGCAAACACACGTACGAGGGCTTTTAAGCTTATGGGCGATTTCACAGGTAGCATCTTAGTACTTATCACCCCAGATTAAATGAGATAAAACATGTAAATCTCAAAATACAGGGCTGCTACCTAGCGAGCTAATGAGTAGACTTAGGGGCCCCATTTGCTGACCACTTATATGAGGGGCCAAGACCTCTGCTCTGAGCTTCACGTGCATTAGTACATATAATCTTTGCTGCCACCTTATGAGGTAGCCATTCGTTGTGCCTGTGTGTTAGGAAGCCGAATGAACTTTAGCTCAAGGTCATGCAATAAATGCTCAGTGAATATTAGCTATTCTTTTTAATCCTATCAGGACAGGAGCCTTATCTCTTTTACTTCCAGCTTGCCATATAGTAGGCGGTCAATACATGCTGCTGAATGCAAACATGCATGAACCATGCTGTTGCCATGACTAGACTAATGCTCCCCCTACCTACTCTTCTTCCCCCCCCCCCCCCCCCCAATGAGTACATGGATCAGACTGTTTGCCTTCTGCCCAACCCTAGTACTGAGCCCAGTGCTGGGCACTAATAGCTGCTATTTACAAAGTTGGAAAACGATGGAATCAATTTAATCCTCACAACAGCCCCACGAGGAAGGTATCAGGCATTTCATCTTGCAGAGGAGGAATTGGAAGCTAAGAGGGAATTTGACACCTACTCAAATCACACTCATAGTGGCAGAGCCAGGATTTTTAATTCCAAGTTCTTATGTTGTGTGTGTGTGTGTGTGTGTGTGTGTGTGTGTGTGTGTGTGTTTTTTAACCACAGCCCAGCTGCCCACCTGTTAGGCATTTGGGGTGGATTCAGAAATTTTTCTTTTTCCATCATGATCGTATCTAATATTTATGAAATACCCATTACTCACCAGCTACCAACTACCGTGCCAAACAATCCTCCCAACATACTTGCAGGATCGATATTATTTGCCTCATTTTATAGACATGGAAACTGAGGCTCAAAGAGGTTGAGCAGCCATTGACAGAGCTGAAACTCAAGTGTGTGTGTGTGTGTGGGGGGGGGGTATGTGAGTTCAGGGGTGGGAATTATAATACAGGATGATAATTGCTCTAATGAGGGGGCGGGGGAAGAGAGTGTCGGGAAGGCTTCTGAGAGAAGGTGATTTGCAAAGTGACATTCGGAGGATGAGCAGGGCTTTGCCAGATAAACAAAGGGGAATCATCTTCCAGGCGGAGGGAACAGCAAGGAGGCAAGAAAGGGCAAGGCTGGTTGAAGAATGTGAATCGTTGAGTCTGGCCAGAGGCAGTCCTGAATTCTCTGGCCTCAGACACGTTCAGTCCTAATCTGCCTCTCTGAGTTGCAGAGATGTTCGAGGGAAGGAGGAACAGGTATTCTGTGTGCCATCTGCTCCCCAAGGTCCCCATCAGCTCTACCCACACTCCCTCTTCTCTCTTCGGGGTCAGGCCTGATCACCTCCTTTTAGCATCACAAGTGGAGAGCTGCTTGCTGCTGCCTGTGATGGATAAATTGGTGCCACTGGATTAGATCCAGTGTCTCAAACTTGCCTCTGCCCCTCCATCCATATATTAGGGATTTCTCCCTTCCTCCCTACAGCCAGGGCATGGCGGATGAAGGAACCTCCTTTTCTGTTTTTCTTGCCTCTCAAATGTTCCAAGATCTGAAGAACAAAGACTTCTTTCTCCAGGCTTTTTACTCATGCATTCATTCATTCAACAGTTTTTTTTTGAGGACCTAGTATGTGCACAGCTGCTCTCACGATTCAGCCTGTGGGCTGCCAGTGTGCTCCTGGGAGCCCTATGAACCAGGGGCACACTGTCCACATGGAGGTCACCATGAACAAGTGGATAAACTTTAGAGTGACATGTGCCTTTGATGTCAGGAAAGCAAGTTGGTGTGATAGGAAGTGACTGTGGACGTGTGTGGGTGCTGCTTACACTAGCATGGAGGGAAATCTGCTCCAAACGGGGGAGGGGGCATCTGAACCAATATTTTAATGAGAAGAAGCCAACTAGAGAAAGATCATCGCACACCAAGGGAGCAGAAGTGCGGCAGCCTTGAGAGAAGAATCAGCTGAACCAGTTCAAGGAAGGAGGCTGGAGCTTGCAGAGCGAGGGGCAGAGTGGCAGGCAGCTTGGCGGAGAGGTGGGCAGGAGTGAGGTTGTGCAGAGGCCAGTAGGCCCTGGTCAGACTTTAGATTTCACCCCAAAGTGCAGCCAGAAGGTCTTGGTGGATTGGCTTAGGGGAGAGACAGGACCCAATTAACATTGGCAGAGGACCACTCTGCCTTTCGTGTTGGGAACAGAGAGTAGATTTTCCTGATAGCCACAGCTCCTAACCCACACCAGACTCTTCTGCAGTTACACCCAATTCGGTCGTACCTCTAGGTCTTTGCATCTGCAAATCCTTCTGGCAAGAATGGCTTTCCCTTTACTTCTTAGAGCGGTCGGTTCACTCTTAGGACTCAGCTCTCGGACACCCTTCCTGCGACTCCTTTCTCTCCCCAGCAGGCAGAGTAAACCCATGTCCTCATTGACAGACCCCGTTCCAGACACCGTGCTGTCTGTGTTCATGTCTCTCTCTCCACTGGACAAGGAGCTCCTGAGGCACCAGGACTGTGGCTGTCTTAGCTCTGAGAGCCAGGGTCCCCCCCCACAGCCGGCCCAGGGTGGGTGCCTGACAAATGCTTTCGGGTTGACAAGAACTCTCTGAGCACCACGTCCTTGACAAAGCACGAGGTGAGCAAGCATCCTTTGTTTAAACAGACAATAAGCTTAGAAGTGTGGCAGCATGCTATGTACCATAATATTTACATTAAATCTATACCTCCTAGGAATTTTGACATCTGGAGGTTAAGTTTCTAAGTATTTACTAAAAGCAGCAAACGTCTGTGATAGTCAAACTTTGAATAGCTGTCTCTCAAGGTTTGTTCCCTTATTACCTGGAGACTCTGAATGCTTGTTAAAGGAGAACGCATTTGTTCAAATGCTTCTTGTAAGTACTTGTGCTTGAAAGAATACCTTTGTGAGGGCACATCTGTAAGTACTCAGTCAGCTCACAGTTGTGACCCTGGGGGTGTCACTGGACGCTGCAGTGCCGCCCGCTGTGGTTCTGATTAACCTACTGGTACGGAGGAACAATGCATTTTCCTATTAAGGGAGGCATAGATTTAAAAGCTGTCTTCCTCGTTTGAGATTTATGCAAATGAAGACTACAGACTTTTGAAACAGTGCAGCGTCTCACTCTCCATGACCCGGACGCAGAATGAGGGTAAGGGCACTGCAGCCTTGCGTGCTGACGCATCTCCAGCCGGACTCCCACCTGCCACAGAGCAGGCATCCACTGCTTGTTGATGGGGGAACTGGTGAGCCTTTGTCACTCCCAGGACAGACAACTGGTGAGCCTTTGTCACTCCCAGCACCGCCTCTACAACTCAACTGCCCCCGCCTCCACCACATGCAGAGTGTGGCCTTGACTGAGGGCTACGAATTTCACTGCAGGGGGCCATCTAGCTCACCCTCAGTCCAACCTGAGTTAACTTACACACCATAGTCTCCAAGAATTGCCTGCAGAGGGCAGCCCTGTTGGCATGGCACCAATTGGGCTACACGTGTAAGGTCTGGACCCTCTGGGTAAATGGTAATATCCTTGCCCCAAGATCTGCATACCTGGTCACTGCAAAGCCCAGCTTTGAGGTACGGGTAACAACTGGATAATTGAAGTGCGAATTGTCTTTAGACCATTGGGTGAAGATGAGAAGGACAACGTCTTTGAGCTTCACTTTTTTCATCTGTGAAATGGGGATCATAATGCTTGTCAGGCGACTCTCCAAAGCCCAGTGGCCCTGTTTGACTGTTGGCAGTCTCCATCCTTCTTTGGCCTTTGACATCTGAGAAGAGAAACAAGAAGAGGGACCTGTCTCAATTCTGGTTGCTTCACTCAGACATCTCGGAGCCCATCATGATGGGAGGTTTCATGGCCAGACCAGATTCTGTAGTTCTAACTCCAGTGCCAACGGCTAAGAGCACGCCTGGCTTGAGCACAGCTGCTACCTCACCTCTTCCTTGCTTCCCCGATCCAGGTGGAAGACAGCCTGACAGGTGGCTCTGTGGGACTGGGTTCCAAATGGTGACCCACCCCTCTCCAGTGATGATGTTAATTTTTACCTCCCACTACTTCTCTTGTAATATTTATTCATTCCACAGCTACGCACACCTACCATGTGCAAGTACCGGGCCAGACACTGGGGATCTGCCAGAAAAAGACAGACAAGTCCCTGCCTTCATGGAACCTGAATTCTAGTGGGAAAAGGGTGGGCATTGGGATTGAGAATCACAGGCAGCTGGGGATGGGGAGGTGAGGGAGTCTCATTCTAAGGCCCGCAGGCTCTAGACACCCCCCCGGAGTCAGTGTCCATCTTTAAGCCTGACTCTGACATACCCATCTTTCGAGTCTCTGAGAGAATCAACGAGGACAAAGTCCGCATAGTGTCTGGTACAGCGCCGGGTGCTTCCCGGGGCTTTGTAAGCTGAAGGTTCCTTTCTCTTACCAGACACAGACCCTCCTGTGTCCGCCTTCCTGTCTCCTCCTCCATGCCCTGATGTCCAGGCAGAGCGGGAGGTGAGAGATGCTTTTTGGGCTCAGGGCTGAAGGTGAACCACTTTTACTTTGTAAAGACTTTATGTTTTTTAGAATAGTTTAGGTTTCACAGCAAAATTAAGAGGAAGGTACAGAGACTTCAGACTACCCTGCCCCCATGCTGCCTAACATCCCCCATGATCAACATCCCGCATGTATCATGACATGTCCGTCATTACAGTACCACACAGAGCATTTCACTGTCCTACTCATCTTCTGAGGGTGAGCTACATCTTTGGGTCCTGGGGAAGCCGGCTGGGGAGGCAGTGGAGGATGGGACATGTGAGCTCTCTGGTGAAAGGAGAGGGAGGGAGGGCCCCGCCTGGGCTCTCCTTTGGAACGAGCCAACAGAGGACGGCACGGGTAGACCCGAATGAAAGACACAAGCCAGACAGAGCAAGGAACAGTGAGAACATTTACACCCACTTTGCCAAGTCCCACCAAAGAGCTAAGGCATCTCTCAGTGTAGTCCGGCCAAGCGGCTGCTCCGCCGGCGACACGACCCCAAGCTCGGAACCCCCCAACCAGCCAAGCGGAGGATGGCATTGTTGTCCATCATAAAAATCAATGGTTCTTTTTGCTAAGTGGTCAATATTTATTTGGCTTTAGGATTGTTTAATTCAATGCATCAATTAAAGATAGTGTAATGTCTGCTCTGGTCTGCAGCCCCGGCTTCTGTGTGTCGTTACCTCATCTGTTTGAGATCACTCACGTCCTTACGTCTCTGCTCCTTTGTCCCCTTGCATAACTCAAGGACGGGAGTAATTGACGTGAAACTTTAAAAAATTAATTTCCCTGCATATGCCACCGAGGGGGAGTGCAAGCCCTCCCAGCCATTTATAACGTCACGGTGATTGGTCCTGACAAAACAATACCTTAAAAACTCACCAAAGTAAATTATGGCCCGAGCAAATGGCTGCTCTGCGGCGGGGCCGGAGGCTTGGAGGGGAGCCAGGCAAAAACAAAGTAATGTGCTTTTGATATTAATAACAGAGATGATATTGATCTGCAAGCTAGTGTCACTTCTCCACTCTGGCGAGGAGATTGCTCCCGGCATTTAGTCCACTGAAAGCCACTTTCCATGCAGGCCATTTAATTTTGTGAGTCTTTAATTATGTGAAATGGAGTCTAGTTAAAGGGCCAGGTCCCAGTGTTGCCGGGCGGAGACGTGGGCTGTGATTCAGGAAGCTGTCAGAAATGAATATAACTCAATTCTTAGATCTGCAAATGCAGTTGTCTTTCTAAATGTTTATTTCATCTCTGCACTCCTCTGGCCCGGTGCCACCGTGCATCAGGACAGACACAGCCTCTGATTACAGGACCACATTTTTCAAAGGACCTGAAGTTAATGTGCCTGTTTTCTGCATAATAAAAGTCATAACTCACGGGGGCCGCCAACGCCTCCCTGGTGAAAGGGGGCCTGGGCGGACTGCAGCAGGTCTGTGCGGCCCAGCCCAGGCAACCCGGGCGTCCCGCGCCCGGCCCGATTCCGGACGCGCAGTCTCCTGTGGAGCTGTGACAGACCACATTGGAAGACCACAAGTCAGACCACAGGCCAGACCGTGGGTCAGAGTGTGCATCAGATCATGCACGGAGAGAAACCCACACGTCAGACCACAGAGCAGCCCGCAACTCCCCATGAAGGAGTCAGGGAATATTGACGCTGCAACACATGCTCTGTGTTTATCTGAGTACCCTTCTTCTGCTTTTTTCTTACACACATACGTGGGCCTCCCTGTATGCGTCATATATGTTCCTCCAAAGGCACCCTTTCTTTTGTGAATATGCTTGCGTGCATACTTACGCGCGCGCGCGCGCGTGCGCGCGCGCGCACACACACACACACACACACACACACCCCTACAGAATCTTCCTTGGACTCTGCTCTACAGTCATCCCTCCTGTTGGCTGCTCTGCCCCCTTTCCAGATGAACCCCTCCGCAGCCTGACTGAGGGCTGTCTTGTTGAAATGCACCTTCAGCATTCAGAGCTGAGCCTGTCTGGGTGTCCCCTGGCTGTTCTGGCTGTGGCCTCGGTGTTACATGACAGCAGCCGAGGGCCCCGAGCTAAGACAGTCAGAACCACAGTCAGGATCAACACACAGGGGGTGCAGGGGAGCTGGCCCAGGGCTCCTTTCTCTTTACCTTGGACAATCTCTAGGATTGTTTCTCTAGATAGAGGACTTAGGAGAAAGAAGAGATGGGGAGTGGCTTTTAGAAGCAAAAACACATAGAGCCGCAGAAAACCACAGCTAAGAGTGAGGGAAGAGAGAAAAACCCTAAAAGCAGACAAAAGAACTCAATGGAGTGAGTTTTTTCAGAGTGAATTTCATAGCGCCATGTGGGGGAAAGAGGTGTACACTCAGACGTACTTAGGCAACGCTGGGTGAAAGGAAGCCAGACAGATTTCTTGGCTGCAGGAGATTTTAGTGCCCTTAATATGCTAATATGCACTATGCATCTCGAAGGGCTTCGGGGCTAGAATTCAATTTTTTGCCAAACTTATTTACCCATGAATATCTTTTTCTCACCCAGCCCTTATCCCAGAGGATTTTGAGAGGTTAGCATTCCACTGCACACGCTCTAAGAAATAATGATAAACCACGTGGACAGCAGCCTTGGGTTCTCCTTGAAGAACCTGGTATCTGGAGACCCAGCAACTCCCCAGTGTTTTAGTACACGTGGTTTAATTGGGGGTTGATTCCTCCATTCCAGAAGTGGCACGTCACCCATGTGAAGCCACTCAACACATCGAATCCCTCTGATCATACTAATGGTTTCAGGATAGGTCAGTTTAGAGCTATGGAGAGGCTCTGAAACTTCGCAGGGAATTTTGGGTAAGAGACAATTGGACTCAAAGACAGAGGATATGAGGGTTGGAGCTGTGGCAGCCATTGTAACACCACCTGGAGCTCAAGAGAAAGTCAGGAGATCAAGACCAAGAGGCAGAGAGAAAGGTTTGTCTTTTGAGAAGATCACTCTGCGTGCTGTAAGGTCATTGGAATTGGAGGAGGAGCCCGGCATGGACACCAGTTGGTAAGCAAGTATTAGTGATGAGAGTTGCCTGGATTAAAGAGAAGTCAGTCTCCACAATGGAGATGGTGAGGACTATTTAGGAGGCAACAGTCACTTGGAAAGTGATTGATGAGGATGAAGAAGAGGGAAGGAAAAAGGTTGGCTCCCAAGTTGCAGAAGAGAGGAGCAAGTCAGGGAAGCAGGGATCTACCTAATAAAAGAGTAACATGCTAATTGACTGTAACCTTTCTGTAATGGCCAATCAGGAGTGAGTATGCAAATTAACCCAACAAAGATGGCAGTTAATTTGCATATGCATACGCAGATCAGCCAGAGGCTGGAAGCAGGTGTTCTGCACCACCCCAGCACTCCTGACCTCTGGGCAGCGTGGGAAGGCAGAAAAGGCGGCTCCAGGGCCAGAACAGAAAGGTTGCTCTGGCCAGAGTGAAGGCAGTGCTGGCAGCCAGGGGAACGAAGGCCCATTCATGCATTAGGCCACTGGTTAAATAATAATATACTAGCAAATACTCATACAGCAAATCTCAGGAATTCTTCCCAGTATTTTATATAAATTCGTTAATTGGCTGCTCACCACAACCCTGAAAGGTAGGTACCAGTATCACCCCTTTTTACAGATGAGGAAACTGACAGATGATGCTGGGTAACTTACCTGAGATGACAGCACTAATGAATGGCAGAGCTGGGATACGAATTCGTAAAGTTTGGCTTCAGATCAAGGCTCTTGACCATGACATGCATTTACTCTTTGTTTCTAAACTTTGTTGCCAGAAACAGAAGCCTGAGTCTAACAGCTTCAGCTAAAAGGAATTTATTGGCTCAGTGACTGGGCAGTTCAGTGTGGGGTCTGGCCACAAGAATTCTGGGAGCTCTAAACAATGTTGATAAGATCGCCATTCATTTATTTACTCGCACTCGGTTCTCTCTGTTCTGCTTCCATCTGCGAGGCAGCTTGTGTCCACTCCGGGCCCCGGGGCCAGGTCCTGGGACTCACTGCCCCGCCAGAGCCATGTGTGGTGGAGACGGGCCAGTTCTGCATAGGAACGGGGTGCTGTGGCTAGAAGGACGAGGGCCAGGGGTGCTGAGCAGACAAATGTGACAGATGCCACTACAAGCTCCTTTGCTATGCCTGGGGCTTTTCACCTCTTAGTTCATCAAACCCTCGTCACAACCTAGGAATTATTGTGCCCATTTACCAGTGAGGAAATGGAGGCACAGACTGATTGATCTAAGTTCATACAACTTGCAGTGTCCCTACTGAGATTTGTAGTCGGGGCTGCCTAGCTCTGAAACTCTATGCTGCCTGGAGCTTCTAGGACAGATGCCCTGGAGGAACATACTGACCAAGGCTCACCTTGCGTCCCCCGAGTCCTCTGGCACTTGTGTGGTCAGAGGACGGAGGCTGAGAGGAAGCTGGTGGGAGAAAGGCCAGGTCTCACCAGGACCGCGGTCAGGGCTGGAGGGAATCACTGGTTAGAAGATGGGGAGGGCCTGCCCGTCTCCTGCCCTGCTGGGCCCAGGGCTGTGAACCTGGGGAGTGGGCACCTCCCCTGGGCCCCTGGCAGGGAACGAGCAGTGCCGGAGGCAGGCAGGCAGGCAGGCCCGGCGGTCCCTGCCCATCTGGGGAGTGCTTGGTGGCTGGCTGGAACTGAGCAGTGGACGGCGTTTGGACTCGGCAGTGCGAGCCCAGCTCGGAGGCTGCGAGGCAGAGCCGTGAACGCCAACAGTCTGGAGGCAGGCTCCGGAGGGAGACAGGCTTGGGCCCATTTGCCGAGCTTGGTTCCCACGACAGCTCAGCAGACAGATGGACCTGGGGATCCTTGCAGCCTGGCCAGGAGGGTGTACACATCAATGGGAACGTAGGCGCCCCCGTGGTGAGGGACGGGCTGGAGGCTCCCAGAGACAGCCGGGATGCCGAGCCGGGGGCAGCTGCGTGGCCTGGGCTGGATTGTCAGGTCAACCAGGTGGGTGTGCTGGGCTCCATGGTTGCACTGACCCCTGGACGGTGGCCCTGCATGGTCCTGATCCTGATCCTGATCCTGATCCTGATCCTGATCCTGATCCCAGGCTTTTCCTTGACTCCAGCTTTTGACTGAATCCTGAACTTAAACCTGAACCCAGACTGAGTTCTGACTGGCTCCACCTAACTAAGCCCTGAACCTGGTTTTAGATTGAGCAGACTGAGCCCTGATCCCAGCCCCCCACGGAGCCCTGATCATTTCTTTTTTTATTTTATTTTATTTTATTATTATTTTTAAAATTTATTAAGGTATTATATGTGTACATAGCTTACCACTGCCCACCCCCCCACCTCCCATTCATGCCCTCCCTCCCCAGAGTTCTGTGTTTGTTATATACCAGTCCTTCGGTTGATCTCTTATCTCCCCCCAGGTCTCCTTCCCCTCCCCGCTGTCATTTGACAATCTGCTTGTTTTATGGTGACTATCTCAGGACCACAGGAATAGAATCCGCTCCTCCTCTGGTTCGCACCCCCCCCCCCCCGGGTCCCACTGCTTCCCCAGGGCACATGGCTCTCCTGGGGCACATGTCTCCCCCTGGGGCACCCGGTTCACCCGGGGCACACGGCCCCCTGGGACACATGGCTCACCCAGGGAACACGGCCCCCTGGGACACATGGCTCACCCAGGGCACAGGGCCCCCTGGGACACATGGCTCACCCGGGGCACAGGGCCCCCTGGGACACGTGGCTCACCCGGGGCACACAGCCCCCTGGGACACACGACTCACCCAGGGAACACGGCCCCCTGGGATACACGGCTCACCCGGGGCACACACGGCCCCCTGGGGCACATAAGCCCTGATCATTTCAATGGCTCGCTAACCAAACACGTTTGCTTACGTCCTTCTCAAAAAGGAGCCCTGAGCTGACTGCCCAGAATACTTCCCAGGAAAGATGGGGTCCAGCGGGAACAGACAGTCTCTGGGGTGCAGAACTAACCAGGAAGAGGGGAGTTTCTGGGCTGGAGACCAGAGGGCATCCCCCTGGGCAGGTCCAAAAGTTGGGCCTGAGGATAGAGCCCCGGTGCATGGCTTACAGGGTCTGAGGAGGCAGGAGGCACGGGGCCTCGGAAGAAGCAGGAAGGGCAGGGGGTTCCGAGTCGGGGCTGGGCAGGATCAGTGCTCTTGCAGGCAGCACCGGGCCTGCCTGTCTGCTCTTCCGGACAGGCCGCACTGGGCCTGGACAGGAATACACCCCTCGGCACCCACGGAACCTGAGCTCAGAAAGGAGTGGTGCCGGGAGGCAGAGGCAGCTCACTTTGGAATGAGCCAGGCGGCTGGTAGTGATGGTCAAAGTTGCCTAACCTGGGCACTCCCTGTTCCTGGAACCCCAGGTGTTATCTCGTGGAGTCCTCTTCCCGCCCAGGGAGATACGGCGGATGTCTGGGAAGCCCGGGGCCCAGTCTCTCCTCAGCCCATCTCTTCCCGCGGGCTCCTCTGTCCGCAGGAGTGCGTCGCCCCACATGGAGGAGGGGGGTGTAATGGGAGTAGTTTGAGGGCTTCTGGGAGCAGCCAACAACAGACTGGAACTTGTGCGTAAATAGCAGTCTGACCGGGCGTGGCGATTCAGTTTGGAACAGATCGGGTCCCTGTTTCCCAGGGCCCTGTCCCACCCTTGGTTGGATCTCCTGTGGGAGATTTTGGGATGTGATTTTGGGTAAACTCGAGAGGGGAGGGACTTGCTCCAGGCCACACGGCTTGTGCCTGCCGCCCACAGCACTGTCTTGTTCCCAGGGCTCCGTGAGCTGCGGGGGATGCAGAGGAGGGAGGGAGAGAGCACACGTGCCTGGGGGACCACAAAGGCTTCCCGGCTTCCCAGCTCACCCTCTTCACTGCTTCTACATTTGCTGCCTCATTGGGTTATGGCATCTTGAGCAAAAAGGCCGTTGGGGATCATCTAACCCGACTCCCATTTTACAGATGGGAAAACTAAGGCCCGGAGAAGAGAAGGGACTTCCCAGAGGGTTAGCCAGGGAGTCAGGCCAGACAGGAGCAGGGGCCTCAATTCCTAGGAACGCCTCGAGCTCCTCTTAGAGCCAGGCGGTGCCTCTGACCCCTGACCTCCAGCGCCACGGAGGCCCTCGGGGCTGGATGGACAGCGGGCCCTGAGCCAGCCCCTCCCCTCCCTCCGCTGCCAAAGCTCCGCTCTCTGGGCTCTGGCACCACCCGAGAACTCCTCCGCAGATTACCACTCTTGTGCTAATTATTTTTATGATTAAAAGATGATAAATTATTAAACAAAGTCTGAGAAATGTGCCAAGATCTGCTCTGAGGCTGGGCCCGGGAAGATGCCCCCTTGGCATCCATGTTAATTAATAAATGAGGCTCTCCGCAGAGCGGAGCCACAGCTGGCACATCTGGCAGCCAGGCAGGGGCTGGCAGAGGGCAGATGCTGGGCAGGCGGGAAGAAGGGGAGTCCCTGGGAGCGCCCAGCCTGGGCTTTGGTCATGGAAGCCCCACCCCCCCACCCCTGCTCCCGGCCTAGGATGCAGCAGAGGATCTGGTGGCACCAGCCCGACATCTGGGCCCTGAAGGAGGCCCAGGACTTCAAGCCGAGAAGCTACCGTTAACCCCTTCCCCCTGTTCCCTTCCCTCCATGCAGGTGCGGGAGAGTCCTCAGCGCCCGAAGGGAGACAGGAGACCAGGACTCACATCCCTGCCTGCCATTTCTAACCGGAGAACTGTGGAGAGGACTCAGTTTCCACATCTGTAAAGTGGTGGGAATGACATCTACGTTGCAACACCAAGTTGTTGAGAGTGTTCAATAAAATAATGTTTATTTAAAAACAACAACAACCAGTTCTTGCCTTGGATGGCGTGTTAATTGAAGTGTTGTCCTGTACACAAAAAGGTTGTGGGATTGATTCCCGATCAGGCTACATACCCAGATTGCAGGTTTGATACCTGGTTGGGACACATATGGGAGGTGACTGATCAATGTTTCTCTCTCTCTCTCTCTCTCTCTCTCTCTCTCTCTCTCTCTCTCTCTCTCTCAAAATTGATGTATATATCCTCAGGTGAGGATTTAAAAAAACAACAGAAAAAAAAACCCAAACCCAAAACAACCCACCCAGTTCTTAGTAGATGGTCCATCAATGTCAGTTGAGCTGGGCCAAAGCTTGGGTTTATTGCTGCTTTACATTTTACTCCCTGTAAAAAAATCTTGGTCAGCGTAACCTTTCTGAGCCTCAGTTTTCTTATCTGTAAAATGGGAATGAAAATTGCTAAATCTCAGGATCAAGGGAGAAACTCCATGTGAAGTGTCCAGCACAGAGTAAGTGTCTCTGTTTCTTTACACTCTCTCCCTTGTGTTCTCACCTGTCCGTAAGCTGACGACTCCCGCACATACAGCTCTAGCCTAGATCTCTCACTTAAAACCCAAGCTCTCTATCCAGTTGCCCATTCAAACTCTCCCCTCAGATGTCTGATAGACATGAAAACCTAAAATATCTAAAAACACATCCTCGAAAGAATTCTTGACCTTCCTTCCACAAACCTGCCTCCTCAGCCATCTCTGTGCATGGCCATTCCACCCTCCAGTCAGCGATGGAAACTTCGAGTCATCCTCGATTCTGGTCTTTCTTTCACACCAAATGCCTGAGGAAGTCTGGTCAGCTCCACCCTCCGTTTCTGGTAGACCCTGACCACCTGGCCATATCGCCTCCCTTCCCCTGCTCCTGCCCGAGGACAAGGCTCCCTGTCTTGCCTGGATTCTCGCCTCCTAATTAGTACCCTTGCTCCAGGACTTGTCCCCCTGAGCTCTAGGCCCCACATAGCAGCCAGAACATCCTTTTAAAACCAAGTCAGACTCCGTCACTCCTCTGTTCATAATCCTCCAGCAGCTTCCGGTCTCCCTGTAACCGGAGAGTCTTCACCACGGCCACCAGGCCCTGACTAGCTCTGCCTCCTTCCTCTGTGCCAGTCACACCCACCTCATCACTTCCGTGGACACTCAGACTCCCCCCCTCCTGCACGTGCTGTTCCCCCTGCTCCTCAGCTCAGATGTCACCTCAATGAGGCTCACCTTGACCATCACCTGAAAATCCGCTCCCTTAACCCTCACGCGTTGCTGGTGGGAATGCAGGTTGGTGCAGCCTCTGTGGAGAGCAGTATGGAGTTGCCTCAAAAAACTAAAAATGGAACTGCCTTGTGACCCAGCGATTTCACTTCCGGAAATTTATCCAAAGAACCGGGATACACTGATTTGAAAGACTCTATGCAGCCCTACGTTCAGTGCAGCATTATTTATCATAGCCAAGATGTGGAAGAAGCTGGAGTTGCCCTCAGTAGACGAGTGGATGAAGAAGAGGTGGTGCGTCTGCACAATGGAATACCGCTCAGCCGGGCAAGGGAAGGAAAGCTCGCCTTTGGCAGCGACGTGGATGGACCGGGAGAGTATTGCTCTGGGTGGGGTGGGCCCGTCAGAGGGGACAGGTGCCATGTGACTTCACTTATATGTGGAGTCTAATGAATAGAATAAAGAAACAAAACAGAAACAGACTCACAGCTGTCAGAGGGGAAGGGCTAAGGAGGCTAGGTGAAAAAGTGAAAGGATAAAGCAAAACAAAAACAAAACATATACCAAAACCAACAATAAACAAACCCCAAAATAGAAAACAAAACATCCTCATGGACACATCACTATGGCTCTTACCAGAGGGAAATGGAAGTGTGGGGAGGCAGGAGAGAATAAAGGGTTTTTTTTTGGGGGGGGGGATAAATGATGATGGAAAGAGGCATGATTTGGGGAGGTGAACACGTATACAATGTACAGATGATGGACTATAGAACTGTTCACCTTAAACCTATGTAATGTTATTAACCAATGGAATCCCAATAAATTCAATTAAAAAACATATTTTCTTAGAATCCCTTAAATCAGGTGACACACAGCTTTGGGGACAGACAATAACATGACAGGCAACTACCGGGCCAGACAATATTGGGACAAGCAGCTACCTGGCCGGGCTAAATGGCAATAGGCAGCCAGTATCGCGAGAGGCGGCTGCCAGCCAGGTACCATCGTGAGCGGCATACACCATCTCGGGAAGCAGCCAGTATCGCGAGAGGCAGCCACCTGGCCAGGCACATTCGAGAGAGGCAGCTACCCTTTGGGAACTAAGGCACGTGGCAGCTGCAGCGAGCGGTGAGCACTGTCGTGCCGCAGCAGCTGGGCTAAGCTGTGACAGGCATCTACACAGCCATTTCCGTGAGAGGTGCTACTAGGAAGCGGGGAGATACAAGATGGCCTCAAATGGGACAAAAGAGTAGACTCCCTTCTGGTATTTGGTATTGCTCCTTCCCTCCCCTATTGCGTTTACTATATTCTGACGTACTCCAGTTTCTTATTTCTTGTGCCTTCGTCTGCCCCTCCCCTCTAGCCTGCTGTCTGTTATCCACGCTGCATTCCCACCCCACCCACACAGGGCCCTGCTGGAGGAGGTGCCAGGGCCTGGGCACACAGAGACGAATCAGCCGGTCACAGCCCCTGCCTCCGGGACCTTCACTGGAAGTCGGGGTCGAGGGTGGGAGATGGGGGCGGGCAGAAGAACAAACGGGCCATCTCAGTTTTAAGATGAGCTCAGCCAGGAGGCAGGGAAGGCTTCAGGGAGGAGGTGAGACTGAGCCATGCCCTGAGCCGGTTGGGGTTCCAGGAAGAAAGGGGCACTCAGACAGAGGAGCCGGTACACCCCAAGGCTTGGCAGCTCGAGGAAGTATGCCTGGAGGGGAGAAGGCTGTAGGTGTGGGGAGACGAGTCCGAGGAGGTGGAGTGCTGGTGGTGGGTGTGGACCAGGCCCTCCTAGGTCTCAATTCTGCCTGGGCCTCTACTCTCAGCATAAAGCAGGTGGGCCACATTCCCACCTTTGTGACTTCCCAGAGGGGAAGGGGACAGTCTAATTACCTGAAACAACAATAGAAGCAAAATAACATATTTTGCTTATTTCAATGCATATTTCAATGCATCTGAGATACACATTAGCCGTAGCCAGTTCTGCTCAGTGGATAGAGCATTGGCTTGTGGACCAAAGGTTCCCGGATTCGATTCCGGTCAAGGGCATGCACCTCGGTTGCAGGCTCCTCCGTGGCCCAAGCCCTGGTTGGGGCTCGTGCAGGAGGCAACTAATCTATGTGCTTCTCTCAAATTGATATTTCTCTCTGTCTTTCCCTCTCTCTAAAAACCAATGGAAAAATATCCTAGGGTAAGAATAAAAAAAAAACATTGATACATTATTTTCCACACTACTAGGAAACACTGCCAGTTAACATACACCACGGCATTTATTTTAAGACTCATGTGGAAACCTGCGCATTCTAAAAATCGCTGCTCTGTGCTCACAGGGCAGACGGGGACCCTAACCGTGTGCCGGGCCCCGTACAGTCCACATCAGACATATTATCTCATCGGACTCTGGCACCAACTGACGAGCACAGAGATTGAGTAACTCTCCATCCAGCTCGTGGTGGGGGGCCCCGGTTGAAACCCAGGCAGCCTCTTAAGCATTGTCTTCCGGCAGGAAATGGAGTGTGAAACGTGGGCGCCCGGGCGAGCGCCGGGAATCGGCCATGCGAGGAGGAAGCGATGGTTCGTTCGTTCAGAGGGGAGACCCACACTGCAGCCCCTCTGCCATCTGACCCCCCCCAGCATCCTCCGCGGGCTCCATCTGTCCTGGCCACTCGTCCTCTGGACCCAGGGGTCTCTCCACGGGGAGGCAGACCTACCCTCCCTTCTCTCTTTGGTTCTTGGGGAGCCCTGAGCCTTTGGGGCCACACTCTTCTCGAGACCCAAAAACTTTCCGACTTGGCCGAAGGGATCTGACTTGCCACCTCCTCCTGTTGGGGGGGGGGGTCCCCTCGTCGCCCCTCACAGCCCTGGCTGCCGGGGGCTCTGGAAATGGCTGGAACCAACGGGTTAACTTGCTTTCCCTATTAAATATTTACATAAACACGCTCGGGAAGGTGTGTGTAAGTTATCAATAATGCAAGGCCAGCCCAGGCTCGGTGAGAGCTAAGAGACCCAAATTGTATCATCATAATCCATTATTCACATATAATGCGTCTATTCTCCATTAGCGCAGGCAGGAAATGCCCCTGAGTGCCGGGCAGGCCTTTGGAAAGCGCCATAAATGGCGGGGAGACACATGGCGGGAGGGCGGCAGCTGTAGTTAAACAAGTGTAAATTAGCGCCGGGCCTCGCTCCCCGCCAGCAGCCCGGGCCTGGCAGGGAGCGGGTTACAGGCCGTGGGGAGCTCAGCATTGCTCCCGAAGGGCCTGGCCTGCCCTGCCCGGGTCTCCCCTGCCACGGAGGAGGAGCCCACCGCCCCGTGGGAGGCCTTTGGGAGCTCCTGGGACTGGGCTGGACTCTCAGCTACGCCAGCCACTCCCTGGTGGCCTTGGGCCAGACGGCAGAGGGCGGCTGCTGTGTACACTGTCCCACCTTGAGCCTCGGGGGGGCCCATCTATGAAACGGGAACCAGAGTCACCAACTCACAGGGTTGTGCTGTGAAGGAAATGAGTAAGGAAGAAGAAGTGCCCTTCGAGAGTAAGAGGTCCTCCCTATCCCCCCTCAGAGCGAGGGATGAAATGTAGGCAGCGTGGGCCCCAAATGTGCACGGTGCAAAGGCAAAGCAGGTGAAGAGAGAGAGGCCTCCCGCCGCTCCCTTTGCAGCTTCGCCGTCCCTGCAGGAGGCTCTGCCCCTCTGACCCCACCCCCACCTACTGCCCTGTGCTGGGTTCAGTCTCCTGGGCTCTGAGGGCACACCTGACCGGCCCACCCCCTCTCTCTAGAGTGTCCTCAGCCTGCAGGGGGCCCTCGGCCTATCCATCAGCATCATGTTCCCCTGGGAGCCAGGTCCCCAGAGTCCCGTGTTCTGCTGTGTGGACGGCCCCAGACAGAGTACGCCCACGCCTTGGATTCCCACGAGCAGGAAGGCAACGTGTACTAGGCATGAAGAGCACCGAGATCTGAGTTCTGACCTTCACCGCCGACCCCCTGTGGTTGGGGAGCGTCCCGAGACCTCCGGACCTGTTTCCCTCCCAGCAGAAGAAGGGAATTAGTCAAGTGGGACGAGGAACACCAATCGCGTAGTGAGTGTGGAGCGCCGGGTGTGCCCGAGGACCCTTCCTGCCGCTAGGTCCCTGGGGAACAGAGGCATCATGGGGTCCTAGAATCCACTCCCCTGAGTCACGTTGCTGCTACGGTAGGTCTTGTCTCTTCTGGCCTAGGAGCTGTGTTGTGGCACACAGATCCTGGGCCCTGGAGTCGGGGGACTGGGGTTTGAGCCCTCCCGCCATGTGTCACCAGTACGGAGGAGTCACATTCGGCCTCTCTGCACCTGTCCCCTGCATGGTGAGGGGGCATGAGCCCAATGCCTAGGGCTGGGACTGATGGTCAGTGGAGGCTCCAAAATACATGCTAATCTGGAAAGGTCCAGAGCAGGTGACCCCATATTGTACTTGACCAAGAGAGGCGTGGGTGCATGGGCGAGGGTGCCAGGCCAGGCCAGCTCTTTGCTCAGATGTCCCCTCCTCAGGGAAGTGCCTGAAACAAATCAGTTTAACTAAAAGAGATGTTGAAAGGAAGCCAGGAAGGCTGGTCAACAACCTTAATTGCTCTAACCACTCACCCTTTAGATGAGACATTGTTAGCTGAAGCGGCCTCCACCTTGTTTGTCCCATGTAAGTTTCCGTTATTTCCTGCCGAAGATGTGTTCCTAAAAGGGGATGGCAGGGCCAGAGCAGGAGTAGTTCTCCCACTAGAGTTGGACTTCCGCCTGGCCCCCCATACCGCCAAATTGAATTTCTTCAAGTCTCAAGTCTCTTCACTTGCGTGCGGCCCTTCTCCAGAACTCGAACCCTGCATTGGAACCCTTTCCACGCGGGACGTGAAAGGGATTCCCACAGGGAAGCCTTTCCTGTCTAAAAGTCACCCCCTCTGCTCGCTCTCCCCGCATCCACTTTGATTTACCTTCCCATCCCCGAGCACTCCTTGACACCTTGTCATATAGCTCTGTGCATGCTTGCTTGTTATGTGTGTCCTCGCCGGAATGCCCGCTCTGTGAGGCCAGGGCTCTGGTCTGTCTGCTTTGGGGCGGTTCCCCTGGTGCCCGCACAGGGTTTGGCACCGAGCAGAAATGCAGCTCATTGTTTATTGAATGAAGGAGTTGCTTTAAAAGATTCACGTCTAGCACACATCTGTCGAACACCTACTCCGTGCCAGTGGCTGTGCAGGTGCTTTTATAGATGCTTCCCATCTCATCGGCTCAGCCATGAAGCCGGTGCACATATACTGGATGAAGAGTGAAGGCCACCAACATTAAATCACAATTAAGCGGGCCTGGCAGGAACACTCAGCATCCTCCGTCTGCCCAATTCTCTAACCTGCTCTATGGTTTAATAATTGGATGTCCTGACGTCTTCACACTTTCCTTCTGGTCTTTCCCTCAGTTCGGGTCATCCATTCTCAAACTTGAATGCATGTGGGTAAAAATTAGGGTGCTGGCCTATAGGAAAAGAAACCTTTGTAGGCGAGTTAAGGAATTTCGAGGGCAATTTGAACTTGTGCAACTTTCGTCTATTCACCGATTTTAGAACCTAATGCCCATATAAGTTCACGGTACTAGCTGTGTGGCTTTGGGCCAGTTACTAGTCCTGTCTGAGCCTCAGTTTCCTTATATGAATATGAAGGCACTGATAGCTAACGTAGAGGTCGCTAATTGTGGGTGCAGCAGCCGGAGGTGTATTGAAGTTTCTCTACTGCCACTTACTAGCTGTGTGACCTTACGAAAGTCACATAACCTCTCTGAGCCCTTATCCATAAAAGGGTCAGTCTGCTTGGGTCTGCTCCCTGGCAGGCAAGGAAGCTCAGACCCCATGGGGGATTCCAGTGCCATCACTGCATAGGGGTCAGCAGTAGGCAAGTGGTCAGAGAAAAACTTTAAAGAGGGAACAGATGGTTAGACTTGACAAGAGAGGTTCTAACAGAACCTTACTACTGAAGTCTCTCAATGTTCTTTAGTCCTAGGTACTTTATTCACGACATACACTGGGCCTAGACAATAACCATTCAGTCATTAATTGGTTCATTCATTCAACAAATAGGCATCGAGGGCTAGTGTATGCACTGTGGAGAGGACAAGTCTGGCCCAGTCCTTAAGGAGGATACAGTTTAGTGACTGCAATGATAAAACAATAGCGACAATGATAATGACGATAGCTTCCGTTTACAAAGTGCATTGCAATGTGCCGGAGTCTGGGCCCAGTGCTTTACATATAGTACCTTTTCTCCATCCCCACAACATTCCTGGGAGGGGAATATCCTATTTTATGGATAAGGTGCTTAAGGCTCAGAGAGGTTATGTGACTTTTCTGAGGTCACACAGCGAGGAAGCAGCAGTGGAGAGACTTCAATACAGATCCATCTAGTTCCGCAGCTTCGCTATCACTTTTCCCCTCCGAGGCAGCTTCTGGAAAAGGAGAGTCTCCGGGGCTTCCCAGGGCCCTCCAGAGGGAAGAGGGCCTGGTGAGGAAAGCGGAGAACAACTGGTCCCAAGTGCCTCCCTCGGTGCCACAGTGTGGAGGAGAAATCCTGTGCCGGCACAGCTGGCCGGCCCGGAGGGGGCGAGTGGAGATAAGTCCCAGCTCAGCATGCGGAGGCAGTGACTGCGAGGAAGGGCCAGCCCAGGGCATGCGTGGGCAATGGCCCAAGCCGGTAGTGTGACATCTTTCCTGTCTGATTAATAGGGCCCTGGGGAGAGCAGGCATCCGAGGCAGCTCTGAGGTGCGGGGCCTGGGGACCAGGAGAAATAAATAGCCTTCCAAGGCACCAGCCTGGTGGGGGGAGGATGCGGAGTCCAGGTAAGGAGTCTGCCCCCCAGGGCGGTGTGGGGCAGGTGGGGGGGGGCGGGACTGGGTGTCCCTGGAGTCTGGCAGGGACACTGCTGATGGTCAGGGCATCTCTCCCTCAGCCCAGGCCTGGGAAACAGCTCTGAGAGACTCAGCCCTGTCGATGGAGGCAGTGGCCTCCCTGGGGAGGGGCTGGCCTGGGGCTCGGGCTGCCTCTCTCTGGTTCCCAGGAGCGCGAGGAGCCAGGAGCAGGGCCAGGACCTGGCACTCAGCTCACTGAATCAGTCAGGGCTCCTCCGGAGAAGCATCCGCTGGGAGCGATCTGAGGGCTTCCCGCGGGGAATGTGGCTTTATGATCATGGGAGCCGGTGGGCAGGGATGTCCGTCTGGCCCCACGCATCCACTCCAGCCTGGAGTCAGTAGGACTTCCTGGGAGGAGAGGGTGGGCATGAAAAGTTGGCGAACAAGGACAGAGTGGAACCCGGAAGGATGACTTTGGACCCACAAAGACACACTGGGGATTCATCTGCCTCTCACGGAGACTGGTTGGTGTCCCACCACCTCCAACCCTGCCACTGACCACGTGAGTGACCTGCTGATGTGGCCATTTGTGATGGTGTGGGTGACACATTCGTGACCTGCAGAGCTGGACGCTTCCCCCTGCACACAAACCTGGCCCAGAGTTCGGAGAAGCTGAAGAAGCACAGCCAGTGGGATCTGGAGTTGCCACAAGTCCGGCTGCTGGCCCACGCCAACAGGCCAGCCAGCAGGGAGACAACAGATGCCTGAGCTACGCGGCTGCCTGACCCCACGCAGACCTGAGTGCAAATATGGCTGCTGCTCCCCTCCCACCTTCCAGATCTCGTGCAAATTTCTACGTGGCCACCCTAACCCAGAACCACATGGGAGGGAATTCTGGGAAGGATCGTCCCAGCTTTGCTGGGCTAATGCAGTATAAAGCATGATTTTGGCCATGACCTTGTTCCTCTCTGAGTCTCAGTTTCTTGATCTGTAAAATAAAAAGATGGACTCCTCAGAGCTTCCTATTTTAGCGCGCACACACACACACACACACACACACACACACACGCATAAACCCCAAGAAACAAAAGACTAAAAAGCAAACAAAGAAAGAGGCAAAGAGGCATGGATTGCCTCCTCTCCCCTTTGCTTGCTCATGGACTCAAGGTCTTGAAATTAATCTGCAGGTCCCACGAACTCAGTGGCCCCAGCACCTGAGCAGACCGTCTTGCAGACCCCACCACCCTCTGAGAGACTGAGCAAGGTGCCAAGTCTCTCTGACCTGGTTTCTTCCCTTGTGTAAAAGGACAACCCTTTTTCACCTGCCAGGTGGCCATCCCAGAGGCCGTTGGAGGCTGTAGAATGAACGACAGGTTTCTTTTTTTTTTGTTAAATATATATATTTTATTGATATTTTACAGAGAGGAAGGGAGAGAGATAGAGAGCTAGAAACGTCGATGAGAGAGGAACATCGACCAGCTGCCTCCTGCACACCCGCCACTGGGATGTGCCCGCAACCAAGGTACATGCCCTTGACTGGAATCGAACTTGGGACCCTTCAGTCGGCAGACTGATGCTCTACCACTGAGCCAAACCGGTTTCGGCAAACGACAGGTTTCTTAGACGGCAGCTCAGAGCTGGCTCTGCGGGAGCGAATGTGCAGCACTGAGGACAGGGCGATGGGGAAGTGCAGGAATCCTCTTCCAGGAGACGGTTCACGCTATGGAAGCTGGCGGGGCTCAGGGGAAGGAGGAGGTGAGAGGAGGGCTTGCCCAGGAGGAGCACGGAAACCGGGCCCTGAGGAATGGCTGTTGCTGTGGTTACCCAGGTGGAGGGGAAGAGCCCTCCAGAGAGGGTTAGAGGAGGGCAGGGCAAGGCCTGCCGCTGGGAGGGCAGTGTGGGGGCAGGGAAGGAGTGTGGTGTGATGGTAGGAGAGGAAGGGGGAGGTAGGAGAGGAGTGAGGACTAGCTTGCAGAGCCTTGAATGCACATAGAGATGTTCACCCAGCATGAGCTGAGAAAGCAGTGTGGGAAGTGACCCAAAGGAGGCACCAGGGCTCCCCACCTCCTCCAGCCTTCTGGGGTCACTTTCATATGTGGAAAAACAACTCCAAACTTTTCCTCAGAGTGCAATCCCCATAGCATCCTCATGGATTCCCAAGGGGTGGGGGTGGGGTGGGGTATGTTATCCTTTTTATTCAGCCCCGGAGCTGGCCTCCAACCCACTCCTGGGCCCTGCGGCCCCATCCTCACTTGTTGATCGACGCACCCGAGATGGACCCTGCTCCCGGACACTTCCTCCGGCCGAGGCTGAGGGTGGGGCAGACTTTTGTCGGTGGTTTGCAGGGCATTCTGGGGGCACTTATTTCTACTGCACCGAGGTAGAAATATTTGCAATGGGGTAATCAGCAAACCAATCAGCTGGTCCTTAACCTGTGTCAGCACACGCCGATTACAGCACAGCACAAACCACACCCTAAGGAAGAGGACCCTGAGTCCTCTGCCGTACAGCCGGCGTTGCTCTCTTTCCACACACTCCCCAATACATCCCCGCCTCTCCCGGGGCCTTTGGGAAACCCCAAATTCCAGGCATACTTCAACTCTCTGTTGGCCTTACTGTCTCTTTCCCAGTATGCCCTGGGGCGGGGCCCTCGGATTTCACCGAGCTTTTGCCTTTCTCTCCATGAAGGCACTCACAGACAGGCTAGCTGTAAAGAGAGTCTGCTGTCCGCGATGCAAGTTGGCTAAGTTGGGTCAAAAGGTGATTGTGCAGCTATTAAAAGGGATCACTGGGATGCCCGAGACAACATGGAAAGTGCTTACGGGGCACATGCTAAGATCCTGTACCCTGGATTCCGGGAATCAAGCCTGCCACAGACGTACGAACACGCATGTACCATGGCACTGAGCACTGCTTGGGACAGACATTGGAAATACCCTAATTGCCTGGCAGGGGAGGGGTGAGTAAAATAAGCGATGAGATGACAGAGCTGATAACAAGGCAGACGGGTGTCTATATATTGACAGGGAGATGTGTCCACAGCACCGTGACATGGAAAAGTTGCAAGACAGGATCTCTGTCTATTTTTTTTTTTGTAAAGAAGTTTGAAAGTGTACACGTCTATGTGCATGTGTGTGTTTAGAGACAGAAAAATGCCGGGAAGGACAAACCGTAGATTGTGAATAGTGTCAGTCTTAGAATGGGGGTCTACGGTATGCTTGGGGGTCACGTTCCCTTTTAATGTCATGTGTCTGTATTGTTTGAGTTTCTCACTGTGTGTATTGCTTATAAAATAATTAAAAAACCCCAATACTTTTTAGAAAGAGAAAATGCTTACAACACAATGCCAGAGGCAAAGGGTAGGAGGTAAAATGGTTCACACACAGTGGTCATACCTGCCTCTGAGTGGACGGGGATGGGAAAGGAGGTGGTGTGACTGGCGGTTAGGGTGGGGCTCGGGGCGGGAGGGGCAGGCCCGAGATCAGGCCTCTCCAACCTCCGGTCCCTGCAGCACCTCCCTTCGTTACGCCCCAGCCCCTGTTCTCACATCACGTGCAAGTGGCAGTGGGTATCAACTATTCAATTATTTTCAAATAGTTGAGTTCAGGCCTGGATTGAATAAATCACATTGATGCCAATTTCCAGGGAAGTCCTTTCATATTTTATGACTCGCCCCCCCCCCCCCCACCTTTCCCCCCTTCCTTCCCTGTGTTCCTGTTAATGAACCTGGAGACTGCGGAGACGGCTCGGACGTCCCCACCGCTAAGCCCCAGATGGAAATGCTGCCGCTGAAAGCATCGCGGCTCTGGGTGTTTTTCCTTCCCCTCCTCGCAGTCCCGGGGAAATTGATATGCAGGCAGGATTACGCTTTGTTTAAAGCTCAGCCCTGGCTTCTGAAGGAATACATTACCCAAATCGGTGCATGCAGTTGAAATTCTGCAAAACTCACTCGTGTCACACGTGGCTTGTCAATGAGGTGTCCAGCCAGGTCTCATGCTAGCACAGATGCCCAGGATCAGAGGGTATAACCGCGGAGAACCATCCACCAGGGAATATTTCTGCAGTCAATCATTTATCCTGCTGGTGGTGCAGGGCGGGGCAACCATGTACCTCGGCCGCCATCATGGCCGCCCCAAATGCCACCCAAGTCCCAAGCCTGGGGACAGGCCCTGCTTCCTCCCTCTTCCCAGCTCCTTTAGAATTAAGATTTGTTCTAAGGACGGATTGAATGTGAATATGGAGACCAGAGGGTTTTTCTCTCTGTGATTTTTTTTTTCTTTTTCTTTTTGTAAATAAGGTTTTAAAGGGACAAGTCTGATTTGAAATGTGAACACGTGCCATTCAGGGCGATCCCTGTGTGTTTCAGGGTCCCTGTAGGTCTCAAGTCTTTTCAGGGGCTGGGCACAGAGGGAACAACTGACTGGAGATAATTTGGGAGCCACTGCCGTCCCATTTGCTCTTTAAATGTTAGAGTTTTAATGATTTAGGAACCAAAAAAAATAACTAAGGAGCCCAGCAGTCATTATCTCAAATAATGAGACTTTTTAATGCAAAATCAATGTTTGTTATAATGAAAATAGATTCCTCAGCTCCTGCAGGGCCAAATGTACAAATCTTTTCTGCGGTTAAATAAAATGTGACGGCTCATTTTCAGGAGGACAGTGAGCATTTTTATTCCAGAGTAAAAATAAAATGTCAGGACTTATTTACTTTTATTAAGTGCTCATTCTCAATCAGATACTCTAATCAATAGCTAATTGGAGACGAGGAAACGGAAATAATTTTTAGGCCAACGTGGGGAAGGGAAGGAAAGTAGGGGGCAAGAAGGCCAGAGAAAGCCACGCAGCACATTTTCAGCGATCCCAGCGGCAAATTTTATTGAGCAGATGCATAGCGCTAGGACTGGGCTAAGTGCTTTGCCTGCGTTGCATCGTCATAGCTTCATGACAATCCTATGATGCGATGCGCACTCTTGCCCCTGCTTACAGAAGGTAAACTGAGGCTCAGAGAAGAGAATTGCCCAGAGTCTTATGTGGATTGTGTGGGGGCTCCAGGACTGAAAGCCAGGTCTGTCCTACCTACTCTTTTAGAAAATGTTTTGTACTACTGGCTTGTGCACGAAATTCGTGCATGAGAGGAGGGCAGAGGTGTTTCTCAGCCCGGCCTGCATCCTCTCCAATCTGGGACCCCTGGAAGGATGTCCTACTGCTGATTTACAGGGATTAGGCCTAAACCAGCAGTCAGACATCCCTTTCACAATCCCTTTCTGGGACTGCTGGCTCCAGCTGCTCACCTGCCTGCCTGCCTGCCTGATTGCCTCTAATCACTCTGCCTGCCGGATCTGCTCAACCCCAAATGTCCCCCTGACAGCTAGATCACCCTCAATTGCCCTCCCACTGCTGTCCTGATCACCTCCAACTAACCCCCACTGATGGCCTGCTCACCCCCAACTGGCCCCCCTGTTGGTCTGCTAACCCCCAATGGCCCCTGTCATTCCATTCTAGCCTGATCAACCCCTGTGACCCAAGGACCCACACCCTCCTTTTTCTCTTTTTCTTTTCTTTTTTTTTCTCCCCAGCACCTCCTTGAGTGGAGGCCAGGGCTGGCTGAAAGCAAATATCTAGGATTTATTTATTTTCTATAATTGAAACTTTGTAGCTTTGAGCGGAGGCCAGGGTTGGCCAGGGCCGGTGGGAAGCTTGGCTTCCTCCATTGCTGGGGCAACCCAAGCCTCCTGCTCTCTCCAGCTCCATGGCTGGCCACCATCTTATTTGGGTTAATTTACATACTTGCTCCTGATTGGCTGGTGGGCATGGCTTGTGGGTGTAGCAGAGTGATGGTTAATTTGCATGTCTCTCTTTTATTAGTGTAGATGCTTAAAAGGAGTCATTCTTGCAAGGTTAGCTTTACCAATAGCAGATGTTTTACTCATATGAGCACTGAACCTGTAAACTTAAAATCGTTTTGGAAGGTAAAAGCTTTCTTCAAATATAACCACATATTTCTCTGTCTTTGGAAATAGCACATTGGACATAACTTTTTGTTAGTGACTCAGGTCTGGTTTCCAGACCCAAGTCTGAGGTAAGGCTTCTCTAGCCGAGCTGGGAAAGGAGCCTGAAGTGAGTTGCATCCCGGCTCTGATGGCTGGCTCTGTGTACTTTGGGCAAGCCTCCTGCAAGCCCTGCGACAGAAAGGACCTTGTCATGCTTTATGACTTCAAGCCACAGGGAGATGGATCACGTCAATTTAGGGAAGAACCTTCTAAGCATTATAGTTATCTGAAAAATGTCTGAGCTGCCTCAGGAGGGAAAGAATGGCCCATTCCTGAAGGTGTTCAATCAAGACCAATTGGGGAGGTGATTTAGATGATAAAGAATTAGACTAGCCATCTTCTAGGTGGGTCTGCAAACTTTTTCGATAAAGGACCAGGAAGTCCTATTTTAGACTTTGCAGGCTGTACACAGTCTCTGTCCCAACTACTCAATTCTACTCTTGTAGAGCAAAAGTAGCCCAAGGAAGAATATAAAGTAACGAGTGTGGCTGTGTTCCAATAAAACTTTATTTATAAACACAGGTGGATGGCCAGGGCATATCATAATTTGCCAACCCTTGTCCTAGGCTCTTCTCATTAGAAACGTTATTGTTCTTTTCGTGTCCCTTCAGTGACCATGCTGGGCTGGTCACTGGCACCAGGACCTACTGTAATCAATAATGATGAGTTAAATCTTATGTAACTCTTGCTATGTGCTGGGCACCTTTCCAAGCTCTTCATTAATAGTAATTCCTTTAATGCTCACAACAATCTTATAAAGTGGGTACCGATATTATTATTATAAGGCCACTGAGGCACAGGCAGGTTAAGTACCTCCTACAGGTTCATCCATGTAAGAGGTGGAGCTGGCTGCAAACCCAGGCAGTGTGGCTCCAGCGTCCACTGCCCACCACTAATGTCCACTGCGTCCACTGACCAGCCATGTACTACATCATCTTTATGGTCCTCATAAAATGGCACATGCTGCCCTCTGCAGCCTCTCAGCTGTGTGACCTCAGGCAAGTCACCTGGCCTCTATGAACGTTGGCTTCCTTACAGGCAATGGGAATGGTGATAGCTATCACACAGGGCTTTTGTGAGGCCGCACGGGCTTGTGAAAGCTCTTTATTTAGGGCCTGGAACATCACGGGCGCTTGGAGGGCGCTAACTGTGGCCTCTCCCTTAGCCGAGTCTGGAGAGCCTATGGATTGCTGAGAAACAGGGAGTGCCTTGGCCTCGCAATCAAAGTGACAAGTTCCCACTGGTCTCCTAAAAGGTGTTTTATTGTAAAGCTCAAAGAGTGTGTTGTAAATTGTGTGTTTGCTACCAAAGAGTGCTCTGGTCCTCATTGCTGGGTGGCTGGTCTGAATCTGCCCTTGACAGGAGGTGTGGGTCTCTCTTTCTACGACCTTCATGGGGTCTGAGCTGGGAACTCTGACCCCTGCTTTTGGCTGGTGAAGTCACCAGCTCTGGTCACTTTAGCCTGAGGCCCCCCAAAAAAGCATGGGGACTGGCCCTTGGGGCATCACCCCAAGAGATAAGGAATATAAAGCATTTCTGTACAGTAGCTGGCTTGGTGTGCACTCAGTCCAGGGTGCTATGGAAATGTATCAAGGGCTCACTTTGTGCCAGGCTCTGTGCTCAAGATTTTTCATATGTTATCTCATTTTAACCTTCCAACGAATCTATAAAGCCATTTCGATTATTCCCATTTTGCAGAGGAGGAAACTAAGGTTCAGAGATATTGAGATACTTGCCCATGACCACCATTAAGTAGTGGAGTCAGACCTTCATTATAGATGTTATGTCAGCAAATCCTGTTTGTTTCTACCTGAAACTCACTCCCTCAACCCAACTTCCTACCACAGCTACACTTGCCAACTAGTCTCCCTGCTTTTATTCCTGCACCTCCCCACCATATATTGGTCTCAAAAAATCAGCTCTATTGGGGTATAATTATTACAAATAAAATTCACCAATTTTAAGCATACAATTCAATGAGTTTTGACACATAAACAGTCAAGTTCACCACCAGCAGCACAATCAAGATATGGAACATTTCCATGTGTGTGTTTTTAATAAAAGTTTTAAGTCGAACCATGTCATTCTTCTGCTTGACATGTTCTAAGGGTTCCCATCTCCCTTAAGTAAAGGTCAAAGTTCACACAATGTCCTACAGTAAGTGCTGTAGCAAGAGAAAGGCTGCATGTTTACCCAACCTTTTGTCTCCCCCCACCGGGGGGGGGGCACAAAGGAAGGCTGTGTTTCTTATTGTCCCTGCATCTAGGTGGGGCCATGTGACCAGCTCTGGCCACTGGAGAGTGGAAGGAAGTGCTGTCCACCTCTTCTGAGCTTGGGGCATAGAATTTTTAGAGGGATCTCACTGTTTCTCTCCTCCTGTTTCCAGATAGATGTGGGGGACCCCAAACAGCACTCTGAGGCCTGGGGGATCCAGGAGACACTGGAAAATGAGCTGGGCCCACATCAGGCTGGAGGTGAGGGGAACATACCTTTCCTCTGAGATTTTGGAGCAGTTAGTAACACAACAGCGAGTGTTGACTCTGACCAATGCAGAGGTTCTGATCCTACCACACCTTTAGTCTCATCTCCCAGGGCCCTCTCTTGAGTTGTCTCCACTGGTCACACTTGTCCCCAGACAAGCTCCCACCTCAGGGCCTTTGCACTTGCTATCTGTGGCCGTTTGAATAGCATCCCTTCAGGATATATCCCTGTCCTAATTCTTGGAGTCTGCGAATGCCACCTTCTGTAGCAGAAGGGACTTTGCAGATGCGACTAAGGTAAGGATGTTGAAATGGACATTATCCTGGATTACCTGGGTGGGCCCAATGTAATCACAGGTGTTCTTATGAGAAGAGGCGAAGGGAGGTTTGACTACTGAAGAGAAGGCACCGTGGTGACGGAAGCAGAGATTGCAGCGGTGTGGAGATGAACCAAGGAGCCAGGGAACGCTGGCAGCTATGGGAAGCGAGAAGAGGGAAGGAGTGGGTTCTCCTCTGGAGCTGCCGGGAGGAGCCGGCCTGTTGACACCTTTGTCCCAGAAGACTAATTTCAGGCTTCTGCTCTCTGGAACTATAAAAGAATACATTTCTGTTGTTTTAAGCCACTATGTTTGTGGCAACAGGAAGTTAACACACCATTCTTTCTGTCTAAAATGCTCCTGCTCTGCCGAAACCGGTTTGGCTCAGTGGACAGAGCATCGGTCTGCGGACTGAAAGGTCCTGGGTTCGATTCTGGTCAAGGGCATGTACCTTGGGTTGCGGCCACATCCCCAGTAGGGGGTATGCAGGAGGCAGCTGACTGGTGTTTCTCTCTCATCAATGTTTCTAACTCTCTATTCCTCTCTCTTTCTCTCTGTAAAAAATCAATAAAATATATTAAATAAATAAATAAATAAATAAATAAAATGCTCTTGCTTAGAGAACTGAATGGCTGCCCCCTTATCTCCTTTACAACGTTTCTAAAATATTAGTCACCTCCTCAGTCAGTCTCTCTCCTCTCACTTGGCTCCGTCTCCATTACAGTCATTAATGACATTATATGTTCTAAATGCATTTTGTTCACCATCTACCTTCTCCACTAGAATAGAAGCTCCAAGATGGCAGGCACTTTCCCATGATGTCCTGGTAGGCGCACTCTTATATCACAAGGGCTAGAAGCTTGGGAGCTGCCTTGTCCCAGAACCTCTGTTAATGAGATTCCAGGTGTGATCCTGCCAATGGCACACCTACAAGATGTAGCAGGTGGAAGAAACGTCGAATCTACACCATCCCTCCGGCAGCAATGGGCTGATACATGGGCTTTTATACATGTGAGCTATTTGCTGTAGCTTCTGGGTGTTTTCTTGCAAAGCTTACACCTTAGTCCTGAGGGTAGCTGCAAGCATCTTGTGAATTTTCTTGTTTCATGCAGCTTCTTAAGAAATAATTCCTTTTATCATTAATGTGTACTCTCTCAGCCCTTCCAAAGGTTTTATGAGTACCTTCCTTCTTGGAATTCCTACAAATGGCTTCTGTTTTCCTAACTCAACTATTCAATGCAACTCCTGGCACACAGTAGACACTCAATGAGCATTTATTGAATGAATGAGCACATCTTGATATAAGCAAATGTTTGGTCTAGAATAGTGGTTGGCAAACTCATTAGTCAACAGAGCCAAACATCAACAGTACAACAATTGAAATTGCTTTTGAGAGCCAATTTTTTAAAACTTAAACTTCTTCTAACACCACTTCTTCAAAATAGACTCACCCAGGCTGTGGTATTTTGTGGAAGAGACACACTTAAGGGGCTGAAGAGCCACATGTGGCTCGCGAGCCGCGGTTTGCCGACCCCTGGTCTAGAATGAATCCTATTGGATACGAGGGAGCCTCCTGAGATCCCAGTGACCTCAGCCATGTCTATCTAGGGCGTTCCTGAGGCCTCGGTGAGCGGGGTGCAGACTCCAGACCCATTCTGTAGAGCACCCTGAGTGTGCCATGGGTGTATTTACATGGAAATCAACACTTTAGAAAATAGTATGGAGTTTATTCCATGATGTGGGTTCCATCTCGTCTCAACTTACCCATTTTGAAAATATAGGTGCGAGGTCCAAAGAACTGTATCAGACTCTGCAGAGGAGAAAGGGGCTGGAAGTGGGGAGACCTGAGATTTGCAGTCACGGTTCTGGACCAGTCTGGCTGCATCAAGCGCACAGATTCTTTAGATTAATAGCTACTTCGTCCTCAGGGCTTGGCACGAGCGAGGCTCTGCTCAGTCCTCAGGGCTCAGTGCTCAGTGCTCCTCACGCCCATCTCACAGAATCCTCACAGTGATCCCACGAGGTAGGTATCACCTCCCCATTGTACAGAGTAGGAAACAGGCTCAGAGAGGTCCAAGGTCACCCAGCTGAGGCAGAATGAAGATTTGAACCTAGGTTACCCCAAGTCCTGACTACCGGCTCTTTCTCTAGCCTTCCCCCCCTATTCCCTCATCTTCAGCTTAGGCCCCGGCAGCCAGGTCTGTGTGTGTTTGGCAAGAGCACAGAAAGGACCGTAGAGCCCCATGTTCCTGAAAGGAAGGCCCCTTCCCGCCTTTCCCAGTACTCTCCGCCTCACCACACCATCTGCCTTGGACCTCTCAGACTAACCTCAGTGTGCCCGTCAGCCCTTTTTATGTTAGTCACCGCAAAGATCCCCGAACCCCGATTACCCCTCACCCCTGCTCTTCATTGGGCTGTGTGCCCACCAACTTGGTGCCGGCCCTCTCCTTCCCTCCTCGTGAGATCTGTCCACTGTGGTTAGTCATCAGCAAAGCGGCCTTCCCCTCGTCCCTCAACCATCCCCCCACCTTCTTGCACTCAGGGAAACCAGGCTCCCCTCTGAGGACACCCCCTAGTGCTGGCTTCTTGATCCCGAAGCCCTTGAACCGCTAGGCCTGGTAGGTCATTGCCTCTCCTCATTGCTCCTTCTTGTGTGTCCCCCCAAAACTGCTGCGTTGAAGTCATGCCCTCAGACCATGCCCCGTGGGTACGCCTGCTCGTTGTGGTAACCTAGTCACCCCCAACTCCCATTCTGAGAAGATTTAAAACCCCTGGCCCGTCATTTCTCCAACACGGCTCCATCTCAGTTCTCGGAGATTGCAACACACGCAGAGATGGCCCTTCGGTAGCCTCCCTTCTCAGTGCCCTGCCCTTCCTCCTCCTCATCGCGGCCACCCAGTGCCGTGGTCCGGCACTAGTGCTTACCTTGGATTGCTGTGTTCCCTCCAAGATCTCAAGCATCTGCTTTCTAAACACCGTCTTTCTTTGCAGCCTCCTCTGTTTTTGGTGGTGTTGGGTGGTCTCCAGGCAGAGGAGGTGGAGGGTGGGGGGGCCTGCTTCTCTCACAGAAGGCTCAGGGGGGGAGTTCAAGGTGGAGGGTTTTCAGGCTGTGTCCACAGATGTCCTCATCCCGTATGTCAGGGTCCCACTCTACCTGCCACAGACTGTAAGGACACCCGTGAGGCTGTGCATGCCTCAGCTTTGCCGCTCCCCCCCCCCCCCCCCCCCCCCCCAGTAATCAAACCATGAAGTCAAATCCCAGGCCCGGCCTCCAGCCCAGAGGCAGCAGGAGATGCGTCTCCTTTAGAGATGTCATGCGACCCGCTGGCTTTCAGAGCGTACCGTTAGCTGTCACTTAGCTTCCCTGGGCCCGCCGCCTTGTTTTTGCAAGGCTCTCAAGGCTGTCCAACGCAGCCAGCCCTCTCTGTACAGCTTCCTATGACAGACCGAGCCCCGAAGCCCCTGGACATTCCCAATGCCTCGCCTTCCCCCTGCACCTCTCTCATTAACCGTGGGTCAAAGTTTAGTATCTGTGGAGCCCCGAATACCAGAGGGTGTCACCCCTCTGCTGTCCACAGGCGGTTGGCCCTGCCCCCTCCTTTCTCCCCCAGGCTTATTTGCTCAGGCCACGGAGCTCCCTGCCTTTCCTCGAACCCACCATGCCCTCCCTCCTCCTCGGCACCTGTTTTCTTTTCTTTTCTTTTCTTTTTAAAAAATATATTTTATTGATATTTCACAGAGAGGAAAGGAGAGAGATAGAGAGCTAGAAACCTCGATGAGAGAGAAACATCGGGGATGTGCCCGCAACCAATGTACATGCCCTTGACCGGAATCGAACCGGGGACCTTTCAGTCCGCAGGACATGCTCTATCCAGTGAGCCAAACCAGTTTCGGCAGCACCAGTTTTTCATCACCTGCAGAACATCCCTCACAAACCTGCCTGCCCGTCTCCTTAATCCTCTCCCATCTCTTGTCAGATGTCTCTCTGGCCGCGTCTCTAGCCACCTTACATAAAGGAGTGCTCCCCCCCCCCCCCCCCGCCCGTTGTCTTGGCATCTTCTTCATTTAGTTGGCTGTTTCTTGCCTCTCTTCCCTGAAGGGAAGCGCAAGCTCTCTGAGGGCAGGACCTTCCCTGTTACCCCGACACCTGCGACAGGGCTTGGCTCACAGCAGTTGATCCACAAATCTCTTGTTGGATGAATGAAGGATTAAATGAGTGACTGCTCCATGCTCTTCATTCCCCAGCCATGACTGCTAGGCCAGATAGAACCGATATTTTTCTCTACAGATGATTCGGAATTGGGCAGGAGAGCTGGTGCAGTTCTGCTAGGGGCAGAGATTCAGACCGGCGAACCCAGGGGCTGTGGGGTAAGAAGCTGGAGGAGCTGGTCTGCAGGGAGGAGCCGCAGGAGCCCGCAGAGGACGGATGGAGAGAGGCTGCGCTGGCTATTTCCCCTCGTGGGGGGTCCAGCAGAAACCCCAGGGCGTTGCAATGCATTTCCTTTCTCTGCTTAAGTTAACCGGAATGCTTTGTTTCTGTTTGCAATTAAAGTCTAAACACCAGCATGGTCATTTATTATTTTATTTAAAAAATATATTTTATTGATTTTTCACAGAGAGGAAGAGAGGGATAGAGAGTTAGAAACATTAATGAGAGAGAAACATCGACCAGCTGCCTCCTGCACACCCCCTACTGGGGATGTGCCCGCAACCAATGTACATGCCCTTGACGGGAATCGAACCTGGGACCTTTCAGTCCGCAATGCCGGCGCTCTATCCACTGAACCAAACTGGTTTTGGCTGCACGGGCATTTTATTGATCGTTGCTCTATGTACTGGGAGCTGTGCTGAACCTCAGCGTGCTTCCTGGGACCCGAGCAGGCGAGCAGGCCGGGTCCTGCAGGCGGGGCCCTGCAGAGCCGTGGCCACACCGCGCTGTGCGGGGCCCACGGACTCCCTGCCAATTTCCAGTGCAGCTGCTCCGAGGCTGCCCTGAGGTTTTCCCTGTCACCCAGGGGGTGCCCCAGCTGCCCCAGAGCCCCAGGCCTCTCCTTCTCACCCTGGCACATGGCACTCCCCGCCCCCACCATCCCAGCTGTCATCACAGGCTCCCTGCTCCTGTCACCTCTGTGCCTGAGGCTCCAGGTCTCAGCAAGGCTCCGGGTTGGGCCTCGTCACCCCTCCCAACCCCGCTCAGGCCCACCCGGCATCTGGCTCCTGCTCTCCCTGCCTCCTGAGCCCCTCAGTCCCCTCCCCCAGACCCCACCCCGGAGCGTGGAATCTATTGTCCTTCCCCATCCCGGCTAAACCCCAGCCGACCTGACAGCTCCCATTATGGATGCACATTTACAAACAGCTCATTTACATAGAACACAAGGGAATAGCTTGCCTTCAGAAAAAAGGAGACACCGGTCACCTAGATAGGGTGGATCTGAGATTAGGGAGCCTCCCGCCCTCCCTCCCTCTCTCGGGCAACTCTGATAGGCCAGCGGGCCCAGGGTGGGGGTGGGGAGGGTGAAACCAGACGGAGCAAAAAAAAAAAGGAATGCGGTGCTGGGCAGGCAGGTGCTTCTTAGTTGTCTGTATTTATTTATCTGATTGTTAGAGCAATTTTATTTCTTATCCACTTCTGCCCTTGTGGGACCTGTGTTTGCATTCTGCCCAGCCCCCAACCGCCACTGCTCCCACCTCACCCCTCCCCCGCAACACCCACCCACACTCCCAACACCTTCTAGCTTTTCTTTCAAAGTCTAGCGCCGCCCCCCCCCCCCCCCCCAACCCGCAGAAAGGCAGAGTGTGCCTGGGGAAGAGGGGGGATTTGGCGTCAGGAAGCCCCTAATTGAATCCTAGCACCATATTTGACAAAGGACTTCTTCGGGGCCTCAGTTTCCCTGCCAGTCAATGGGGATAATAATTCCAACTCCATTGAGTGGGTTTAGGGTGGAAACACAGTAAGTGCACGCAGAGCACTTGGTGGAAGATGCGGATCTGCACGTGGTAGCGACATCGCTAAGGTTTAGGGAACAGAAAAACCCAGCACAACATGCCCCATCCTGGCCTCCTCCCCGTCCTTCTAGGAGACCCATCTCTCGGTCTGACCTGGCACAGATAGGTACTCACCTTCCCTGGCTGTGGGCAGAGGATGCAGCCATTCCTTTCCTTGCCTTTTAGTTCACATTCTTCTCTGGAAATGGCCCCTCTTTTTGTCCTCTTCCTTATCTGTTAGGTTCCCCCCCCTGCCCCGCAGATGCCCCCATCCTAGGAAGGTCACAGGTGTGGACCATGGTGGGGTGAGGGGCAGGCAGGGGTGAGACAGGATAATGCACCTGTGAGGATGGGTGCTCCCAGGAGCCAGGGATTAGGCTAAGCTCTGCACATCCATCCGTATGGGACCCAGCCGCCCACTCTGTGCTCCTGGCAGGCATGGCCCACCGAGCCCTGAAAGTTCCCAGGGAGCATCTAGATCCTTCAGCGATGCCTGTGCCGGGGAGGCCAACCCTCCAGTTGTCCTCTGGGCTGTGTGCAGTGCAGTTGGGAACATGTAGGAGGGATTCTGGGCTCAGCTGGGCCTCGGGGGAGCTTCCTGGGGAGGTGACCTGAGCTGCATCTGTGGAGCGAGGCAGAGGACGCTCAGCTGGAGAACGCTGGGCAGGCATTCGGGCGGGAAGCAGATGTGAGATGTGAAACAACGTGGGAGGCAGGTAGATGCGGCTGGAGCCTATAGCAGGAGGCAGGGAGCGATGAGGAATGAAGCAGGCAAGAAAGGCGGTGAATTAGAACATGGGAAGCAGGTGGCAAACAAAGCAAGTGCTCAGTAAACGGTAGCTGCCATTGTTATTAATTATTAATTATTATTATTATTATTATTGGAAAGTCTCAATAAATGTTCCGTGGCTGACTGGCAGAGGGCAAGGCCCATTAAGCACCTGGTGGGTACTGCTCAGTAAACCCCTAGATGACTTATCGGCAGTTGGATCAATAACCGATCGACTCTGGGAGAGTCCAGCCATGGCAGGTGACAATGTGTCAGGATAAAGACATAAGTGGCAGCACAATCACCCAGCCCCAATTTCAAGTTCAATGAAAGCTCGCTTGTTACTTAGCCTGTCCTCGGAGAAAGTTGCCCTGGCAGCCTCCGACGTGGCCTCTCTTTGGGGCACAGCTGTGTCCTCCCCTTGTCTATGCCCTGGAGGGGGCTCCCCTCAAAGGAGAGAGAGAAGGAGCAAGAAGGCTTGTGTGCATCCCTTTGTGTGACCTGTGCAGCTCTGGGCAGAGGCTAAAGGAGTCCCGTGCCTGCTCCCACTCTATGGGGTGAGGGAAGGGCTTACATTTGGGTGGGGTGGATTGGGTGATTGGGACTGACTTCTTGCTGCCTAGATAGGCTGTTACAAACTGTGAGGGCTGGGGAAGCATGGCAGTAGGGCAAGGGGATGGGTAGAGAGTGTTTGAGCCCTGTAGTTTTTTTATTTTATTTTTTATTTTATTTTATTTTATTTTTCGCGTCCTATGATACCTGGGTTTTGTAAGCTCCCTATTTTTCTTTTTCTTTTTTTTTTAAATTAAGGTATTATATGTGTACACAGCTTACCATTGCCCCCTCCCCACCCCTCCCATTCATGCCCTCCCTCCTCAGAGTTCTGTGTTCGTTGGTTGTACTTATATTCATGCATACCAGTCCTTCGGTTGTTTTCTTATCTCCCCCCAGGTCTCCTTCCCCTCCCCGCTGTCATTTGTCAATCTGTTTGTTTTATGGTGACTATCTCAGGACCACATGAATAGAATCTACTCCTATTTTTTTATTTTTAAATATATTTTATTGATATTCTTACAGAGAGGAAGGGAGAGAGATAGAGAGCTAGAAACGTCAATGAGAGAGAAACATCGACCAACTGCCTCTTGCACACCCCCTACCAGGGATGTGCCCGCAACCAAGGTACATGCCCTTGACCGGAATCGAACCCGGGACCTTTCAGTCCGCAGACTGACGCTCTACCACCAAGCCAAACCGGTTTCGGTCCCCTGTAGTCTTTTTTTTTTAAAAAAAATTTGATACATTTTTATTGATTTCAGAAAGGAAGGGTGAGGGCGTGAGAGACAGAAACATCAATGATGAGAGCATTATCAATTGGCTGCCTTCTGCACACCCCCCTACTGGGGATTGGACTCACAACCTGGGCATGTGCCCTGACTGGGGTCAAACCAGCGACCTCCTGGTTCATAGGTCAATGCTCAACCGCTGAGCAACACCAGCTGGGCAAACCCTATGGTCTTTATCCCTTGCCTCCTCCCCATCCCTACCCCCGTGCCTCCAAGTGTCCTCTAGGCAGCCTGACAGGGGCACCTCCTGCAGCAGAGAGACTCCGAGCTGTGTCCTGCTCCCAGCCCTGCCCCTGACTGGAAGCGGGAGAGAGGAGGAAAAGGAGGAGGGGGGGGGAGAGAGAGAGAGAGAGAGAGAGAGAGAGAGAAAGATCATGTTGTTCTACTTATTCATGCATTCATTGGTATCTTCTTAAACATGCTCTGATTGAGGATCGAACCCACAACCTCGGCTTATTGGGATGATACTAACCAAATGAGCTACCCAGCCAGGGCACCAGTGGTTTACTTAAGGCAGAACCCCGTCAGTTACCTATGGGGAAGGGACCCCAATGAACTCTGGGTGCTGTGAAGACAGACACTCCCCCCCCCCCCCCGTTACCACTTCCTGCCTCCTGCTCACTCTCCCAGGGGCTGCTCTGAAACTCATCCCCCTGCCTCTCTGACTAGAGCTGGGGCAGATGCACCCCCTGCCCCCCATTTTCCATGTGGTGCTTCCTTATTTTACTGGACAGAGGAGCCCCCACTCCTAACACCCAGGCTCTGCTGCACAGGAGGAATTTCCATCTCCTTCTCTCCTTTCCCTCCACCCTCAGGGTGCCTCCCCAGCTCCCCCCCTTAGCCCCCCGCCCCCCCACCCCAGCCTAATTGAAGAGGCTCCACCTGGCAGAGAAGATGAAAGCTTTATCTTCCTAGTCCATCCCGAAGCGTGTTAAGATGATGGATGAGTTTCCAGACCTGCATGCTCCTCCCAGTAGCATTAACAAAATTGCCTTTCAGGATCCCAACTCCCATGTCAAGACGGGCTTCGGTGGAGACGGGGGCCCCGAGCTTTGGCACTCCACGGTGAGCATTAAAATCATCTTAATGCTGCATTTAGGGTTTGCGTTCCCTGTGCGCGAGGCAGGCCCATCACTGGCATCAGAATAAGATGAATGATGTTTGTTAAAAAGCTCTTTGGTGCGGCCTGATTGACCATTAGGAACACTCAGCTGGGAGCTGGGCTGCGTGGGCCCAGCTTCTGGGTCTGAATGGGACCCATCAGAGATGTTGTCACTGTCAGCCCTATTGGGCCACGGCCAAGTCTTTTCCTTGAGGCTCTCACATCTCCCCTGCGCTTCTGCTGCCAAGAAGGCAGAGGCAGAACGAGGGCAGGAGAGTCTGGAGTTGGAATCTCACCCCTGCAAGAGGGCTGCTGATTGCACTTGGCAAACCCTTTCCCCTGCAGCCATTGGCATCTAGGAGATAAGGGTGTGGCTAGCTGTGATGGGTTGGATTGTGTTACCCCCAAACACATACGTTGAAATCTGATACCCAACAGTATCTCAGAATGGGACCTGCTTTGGAAATAGGGCCTTTACAGAGGTAATCAAGTTAAAATGGGGTCATCCGGGTGGGCCCTCATGCAGTCTGACTGGTATCCTTATAAAATGGGGAGGTTTGGACACAGACACCCACAGGGAGAAGCCATGTGGGGATGAAGGCACAGCTAAGGTGATGCTTCTACAAGCCGAGGACCACCAAAGATTGCCAGGACACCTCCTGAAGCGAGGAGAGAGGCACAGAGTCCTCACAGGCCTCAGAAGGAACCAACCCCACCGACAACCTTGATCTCAGACTTCTAGCCTCCAGACTGTGACAGTAAATGCCTGTTGTTGAAGCCACGCAATTTGTGAAACTTGGTTACAGCTCATTTAGGGAACCAACACACTAACCAGAGTGCCTCACATTCTAGGATTCCTGGTACCTGCCAAGCAGGGGCAGCTGCAGGGGGCGGAGCTGGGTGCTGAGTTTAGGGCTGTCCATGGCTCAGGATGGAGAGCCTGGAATTCTTACCTGGAAATCGGGAGCAGGGATGTCTGCTTCTGGATAGATGAAACAAAGTGGATATATTGGACCAACCTCCCTGACACCTTCCAGGTCAACTTGTTTTACCCCCAAATGGAAGTTTAAAAAATGACACAGGACCTTATCCACTGAAAATAGCATCAGTGTGCATTATCCTATATTATAAAGAACTAATATGCAAATAGTCATCATGCCATCATGCCTTAATGGCTTAGACACTCAACAGTGGGGAGAGAGGAATGGGGACCAGCCAGGCACAAATGAGCTTGCAAGAGAGGAATGGGGACCAGCCAGGCTGAGAGGGACAAGCTGCCCGCCCCATGGTCCCCACAGTCCCAGGCACCAGCAGTGTGCCTGCGGCCCGGGATAGAGACAAGACACCCGCTCCATGGTCCTAGGCATCAGCGCCTGCACCTGTGGTGTGGGGGAGGGACAAGCTGCCTGCCCTGAGGTTCCAGGTGCTAGTGCCTAAGGCTGCAGCCCGGGCGAAGCTGCCTGCCCATGGTCCCCTGTGGCTGCAGATGGCCTGGGCAAAGCCAGCCCAGGTCCTGGGTGTCTGTGGCTGGCCAGAGGGAGGGAAGCCTGGGTCCTGGGTTCGGGGCAAGGCAGAGGCATTTAGAGGCGATCAGACCAGCAAGGGAGCAGTTAGGGGCAATCAGGCAGGCAGGCAGGCAGGCAGAGGTGGTTAGGGGCCATCATGCAAGAAGAGGGGTTATGGGCAATCAGGCAGGCAGACAGGTGAGTGGTTAGGAACCAGTGGTCCCAGATTGCGAGAGGCAGTTGGATATCCCCTGAGGATTGCAGAGGGTGAAAGCCAGGCTGAAGGACTTCCCCTCCCTTAAACACCCCCCTCCCCAATGCACAGATTTCATGCACTGGGCCCCTAGTAGAAAAATAAAACTCGTGTGCACCTGAATTTGGCCTGAAACACAGACCCATGAATATTTGCTGGCCACCCAGCACAGCTCCTTTGTTTGTTAACTCTTCTATTAATCCTACCGACAGCTCTGTCACTGTGTGTGACATTACCGTCTGCATTTACAGGTGAGGAAAACTGAGACACAGCGAAGTGAAGTGACTTGCCCAGAGTCCCACAGACAGTAAGTGGTGTTGCTTAGATTTGAACTTGGGGAGTCTGATTCAAGACCTTACAAAGATTGGCATCTCAGGGGCCTGGAGCCAGGTGACACCAAATCTTCTCATGAGAGGCTGGGAGCGGGACCACAGAGCAACGCAGAAAGAGTTGGGGGCAATTGTGGGGTCTTTGAGGGCTTGAAAAACTTAGACTGGCTATGAGGTGTTGGTCTGAAGCTGCCCAGTGAGCCATAGGCTGTGCTGGTTGTGGGGCCACCTTGCTTACCCAACACAAGTTTTGGCGGCTAAGCAGGGAGCATATGCTCTTTTGATTCCTGACAGGTGGCACAGGTGGGTGGCAGCATCTGCTTTTGGGGACACGAGAGCTGCCTGGTGGGTGCCTTCCTCCGGCCCCTCCCCCACGTGGTCAGGTGGCACCAGGTGTATCCGCAAAGCGGATGGGGAAGGCCAATCAGTGAGGGAGAGAGAGCTGGGCTGCACCGGGGCCCGGATTGCACTTGCAATCAGGGCATTTCACACAGCAAATTGTGGTCATTTAGGCTTCTCGACGGCGAGCTTAATTTCAGGCCCAAGCGCAGAGGATATTCAGAGGCACAATGAGGTAATTTCACATTTTAAAGCAGAGAATGCAGCGTAAATTAGTAGAAAAATCATGACACTTATAAGCCCGTTCTAAAGATGTATTGTTCCTTGTTCTTCTGGGAGAAAAAAAAAATCAGCTTCTATGAAGATTGAATTAACCACCGGAGGAGAATTCCTCAGACGGCCAAATCATAAGGAGAAATCTATTTTAAACTTGGTCCAAGGCTTTTGCAGAAAGTTATGGGAAGAGAGTTCCCAAGGAAATGCAGGTGCTCACGCTGTAGTCTGCACACCTGGCATGAGAGGGGAGGCCTGCTCGTGGGCACCCCAGGCTGACCCCTGTGGGTACAGCCTTGGGTGGCCTCACTGTTGGGGCCAGATGTCTCCCCCTACCCCCCCGCCCCCGACAGACAATGGGGCTTTCGGCCCTCATGTGTGAGGACCTCGGATTTACTGTCCAGGGAAACTGTTAGGTGCACAGTTTTTGGAGTCAAGCTGCTTGAATTGGAAGCCCAGCCCTCCCCCAATTAGCTCTGTGACCCTGAACCCAGACTTTCCATCCTCGGGCTCATCATCTGCAAATAGAGAAATAATAGCACCTATTTCATGGACCATTTGCGAGGAGATGCATATAAAGGGCCTGACACAGGGGAAGCGCTCGGATAGAGGGTGACTGTCTTAGTTTGGGATCTTCCAGAATAGGACCCTGAGACAGCAAGTGAATACAAGGTGAAGGTAGGGAGAGGGGACGGGAGATCCCCAAGGCAAGGTGGCTACCTCTGTGGGCTAGTGGCCCTTAACCCCCTAGCAGTGTAGAAACGCACCTTAGAGTTAGCCTACACGAAGGGTGAGGGAGCTGGGGTATGCCTACCTCAGATCCTAAAAGTCATTCGCTGGGCTGCTCCAGGTGGTTTTATTGTCCTTGTGTGTCTGGCCTCTCACTACCGTCAAGGTGGACTCTAGGAGGCAGAGAAAGCCTGCAGGCAAAGAAGGGAGGTCCTGGGGAAGGAGGGAAAAGGACACAGGCATTTGCTACCCTGCTACTGGCATTGTTTTTTTAAAAAAAATATATTTTATTGATATTTTGCAGAGAGGAAGGGAGAGAGATAGAGAGCTAGAAATGTCGATGAGAGAGAACATCGACCAGCTGCCTCTTGCACACCCCCTACTGGGGATGTGCCCGCAACCAATGTACATGCCCTTGACCGGAATCGAACCTGGGACCTTTCAGTCCGCAGACCGACTCTCTACCACTGAGCCAAACCGGTTTCTGCTACTGGCATTGTTATTCTAGGCCCTACCTAAGAGCGGTTCCTCGCATGGTGGCATTTCTTTCATTCCAGACAGACAGGTGCCATGCCGGCGGGCTGTCATCCCGAGGAGTTGATAAGCTCCGTGTTCTAGTGTCAGCTCTTTCCCCAGCAAACTGCAAGCCTGAGCTCCTTCTGTCCCTTTCTCTGGCTCACAGTGTCCCCAGGTGTTTTGGGATGCCCTTTGAAGTCCTGCCTTGACCTGAAATAATGGCTTAGATGGTGGGGATGAGGGCAGAGGGGTGCCCAGCACCCATTCTTTTGCCTCCTCAGCTCCAGGGCTTGGCTGTATGAAGCTGGCTGTGCTGTGTGGGGTGGAGAAGCAGGGCTCTGGCCAGAGGGACAGGCTCTTGTTTCCTGAAGCAGAGAAGCCACTAGAATCCATCTGTGGAATATCCTGTTGGCTCTGTCAGTGCCCAGAATCAGGGGCCAGAAAGTGCTGGGGAGAGATGGTCCCAGGCCACAGGCCTAATCTTGGGGACCAGGACATCAGGATCACTTTTATTTTAAAAACTAGAGGCCCAGTGCACAAAATTCGTGCACAGGTAGGATCCCTAGGCCTGGCTGGCAATCAGGGCTGATCCTGGCCTTCCTTCGTTCTGTGCTGCCCTGTGGTGATCAGCGCACATCCTAGTGAGCAATAGAACTTCCGGTCAAACTCCCGCTGGGACACTTTGCATATTAGCCTTTTATATATATGTAGAGACATCCACTTGAAGGTGAATCCCTCAGAGAGCAGAGGAGTTAGTCTTGGTGGCAAACAGAGGAGCAGGAGACTTAACTCTGCACGGGGCATGCTCTACGTCTCTAAGTTGTACCCTTGTTTCCTGGATCATCCGGGTCAGGAGGACCCTCCTGAGCTCCCTACCAGCCTTCTTAACTTTTCATGGAGAAACTCCAAATGCCAAATGTTCCTTGGCTTTCCCTCCCCTTTACAATAAGTTTCCAGTTTCTTTTTTCCCCCCCAGAAAAATCTATTTTAATGTTGATCAAAAGCCTTGTTCAGAGCCCTGGGTGACAGCCCAAGAATTCTGCTCTGCAGGCAGCGCAGGTCCCTGAGCTGGTGCCGGGCTGGAAAGTCCAGGCCAGAGGCTGCCAGCTGGCCGGGTGTGGGCCCTCTCTAGTGCCACCTGAGCCACCCACCCCAGGCTGGCAGCCTCTCTGGCCTGTCTCGCCCCGGACTGCGGCATCCCCGGCCCCCTTGACGGTTGATGGCAGTGAAACGGCTGCTCTGAGAGAGGCAGCTTTCTACAAAGACAGAAATAATCAGGTTGAGCAAAGGGGAAAAAAGGGAAAATTGAGCATTATGAGGGTGATAATTCAGAAAGTGTCAGCTTCAGAATAATTGAATCGGATGACATTTTGTGCTACGGGAAACAATAGCAGCTAGCCCGCTGCCCGTCTGATTCATGTCTGGTTCATGTTTAACAAAACAAGGGCAAGGGTCACCCAGCCACGAGCCCCATAAATAACCCGTTAATGGGATTTCCAAACAAGCTGTCCTCAGAGTGGCTTTCCGTCTCACTGAGAGAATATTAAAATGCAAATGGATTCGGGCTGTGTCTTCATAAACAACCGTGTTCATTTAACCTCCGACCTCCCCGCTTAACTGCCCATTCCAGCAATTTGTACGGGCTCCTCCGCCGCCAACTCCTCGCGGTAATTCAGGGAAAGTGCATTAAAGGAAAGGGTTACAATTTGCGATGCTCAGTTAATCACGCTATTGAGATGTTTATGGACAGAATCTCACTCCTCTCAGGCCTCCTGCCCCCACCGGCCCCAATGCAGCCGGTTGGTTCCTTTTGTTGTCGGAGAATCTGCTGAGGGCGGGAGCAGGCCGCCTTCCCGGGGCCCCTCCGCCCGGCGGCCCGCTAATCACCAGCCTGGTCTCCTTCCTTGGCTGCTGTTCTTCTTGGGGTCTGGCCAGAGGCCTCCAGTGAAACGCTTCTCCCAGCAGATGGTCTCAAGGCTTGGTTCTCCTTTGTGAAAACGGGCCAGGCTCTCCCCAGGCGAGTGTCTGTCACTTGGTTCCTTCCCGGGATTCCCCTGTCTGTTCCCCCGGGGCCTGCCCTGACCCAGCCCTGGCCCTGGCCTGGCAGAGGGCTCCAGCTTTTGACCAGCTGTTTGAGAGGCAGCTCAGAGGTACGCTCTCCCCCAGCATCCGGGCTTTCTCCCCGAGCCTCGACCCTCCATCTACCCAACAGAAAGAACAAGGGAGACCGTTAGCCAAGGGCAAGGCATGAGATCTGATGCCATTTCGGGGGGTGAGAAGGCTCCGTGGGAGGAGGGGGGCTGGCAGCTCCTCCATTGCCCAGATGGATCACACATACACAGCGCGCTCCTGTTGACAGAGGACTTTTCCACGGAGGTGATTGATTTCAGCAGATGTGATTGGCGCGTGGCACCTATGGATCAACCATGAGGTTTGGCCCTTTTCTTAGAGATGGAAAAAGTAAACTCGGAGGGGCCGGGGGACTTGCCTGGGGCCACCCAGTGAGTGGAAGGCAGAGTGGGCGAGGCCTGCCTGACGGGGAGGTCAGGAGCTCCTCGCACGGCGGGAGCCTGGACTGGAGTCTCTCTCCTCTCAGGGCAGGAGGAGAGCAGAGGGGGCGAGGCCGCGCTGGGCAGGGCGTGTGGACGTGGAGGAGGGACTCTGTGTCCTTGGCCCTGGTTGGACTGATGGATGCCCTGACTGGAACTGGGCTGCCAATTCCAGTTGCATTTTGTGTTGGTCTCTAAAGTGGGTATCTCTCTCCTTCAGCTTCCCCACCCCCCCTCTTTACCAGGAAGGGAGGAGGAATGAATCCCCAGTAATTCCTCCAGTTCACTAATGGAGACTCGGGCCTCTGGGGACCGCCAACATGAGAACTCTCCAACTCTGCTTTGCTTCCCTGCTTGATAAGCTCGGATATGCTTCTAGTTACACATCTGTATCAAGGACTGCAGATGCAAGCCCATTAAGGAGCCCGCTGAGGCTGTGGCCACGGGGCTATGTGGGTCTATGTGGAGGTGGCCCTTCCTCCCATCCACCCATCCTCCCCCCACATTCCTCTTATTTCCTTCTTCTCCCTCCCTCAGGCTCAGCACCCAAGGCCTGGCACAGAGAAGGGTAGAAGGGGTTCCTGGGAGGGGAAGCAAAGAGTCCTGCAGCCCTGCCCCCACATTTCCTGTTAGGTTTCCCTCAGAAACCTACCTCTCAGGGATGGAAGCTCTGTCTCATCCTCTCCCCATCTGTGTGTTTTGTTTCTGTTTCTTTTGCTGATCTCTTGTGTCCCATGGACTAGCTTTTGTTTTCTCTATCCTTGTCTCTTTCCTTTCTGTCTCCTCTTATGTGTTTTCCTCTCTTCCTCCATCTCTGTGTTCCCTCTCCTTCCCTAATATCTCCATTTCTTAGTGAAGCAGGAGGTGAGGTCACTGCCGGTGGAGTGTATAGGTCATTAAGGAGGGAGGAGAAGGGGGAAGACTTGGACAGGTCTCAGAGGGTCAGACAACAAGAGCCAACCAGGCAAACACTGGAGGCTTGTGGGGCAACAATGGGGCCTAGGTGATGATGATGAGTTTGTGGCAGGGCCACCCATGTGGCTGGAAACTGTCCTACAGCAGGGTCTGGCAGCATGGGTACCAAAGCATAAATGATGGGCAGTTGGATTGAAGTGGGTTTCTCTAAGGATGTGATGAAAGGACTAGAGTCAAAAGAAGACTTTGCAAAAGAGTGGATAAGGCCATAGACCATGGGATCTTGGTGGGATTGGGAAGGAAAGAAAGACAGAAAGGGCAGATTAGGAAAAATTTAAGGAGAGGAAAATGTTGGTGGTTTTAATGAAACAAAAGAACAGATGTTGTGATAATGGGAAGGTGAGGGGCCTGGAGAAAGAGCAGCCTCAGGTCAAAGGGGGTGGGTAGATTTGCTTGGTTCAGAGGTGTGGGGTTCTGGGTAATGGCACAGTATAAGGGTCATGGAGCAGTGGCTGCGTGCACTAAAGTAAGCAAATCACTCCAGACATAGTGGCTTCAAACAGCAACATTTTCTTACCTTTGACAGCCATCATAGAAATGCTGGCATCAAAATGAAGTTCAGTTCTTTGTGACTTCTGACCAGAGCAAGAACCATGAAAGGCATTTCAATGAGACTTCCCACATTCATAGGAAGACTATGTCTTCTCTTTCTAAAGAGCTGAGACAGAAATATAGTATTCAATCCATGCTCATTCGAAAGGATGATGAAGTTCAAGTTGTGTGAAGACATTACAAAGGGCAGCAAATTGGCAAAGTAGTTCAGGTTTAATGGAAGAAATATGTCATCTACACTGAATGAACACAGAGAGAGAAAGTTAATGACACAACTGTTAAGTGGGCATTCACCACAGCATGGTGGATATCACTAGACTAAAGCTGGACAAAGTCTGTAAAAAGAGCCTTGAATATAAAGCCAAACTTGCCATGTGGGAGAGGAAAAGAGTAAATACAAGAAAGAAACAATTGAGAAGATGCAGAAATAAAGTAATCTTATATACAACTTTCATTAAAAACTTAAAATGAAAAACAACAACAACAACAAAAAACAAAACCCCACACCACCAATAACAATTTATTATTTGTTCCCAAGTCTGCAGTCAGCTGGGAAGTTCTGCTGATCTTGGCCAGGCTTGGCTGATCTTGGCTGGGCTCACTCATGTACCTGAGGTCAGTTGGCTGGAGCTGGCTGGTCTAAGATGGTCTCATAGGTCTTGGGTTTGACTGGCTGTTAACAAAGGTTTTAGGAGTGACCATATATCATGTCTCTCATCTAGTTCAGGCCCAGATGAAGACTATGTACAATATCACCTCATCTGCATTCTATTGGTCAAAGTAAGTCCTATCCGGCCCAAAATCAAGGAATGGAGATACTGGCTTCTCCTCTTTATAGGAAGAGCTGAAAATAACTGTGGCCATTTTTCAATCTAGCACAGTTAAGGTCTCAAGATGTCAGGGGGTTGGATTGATCATCAGTTCCAACTCTAAGTTCCTCCAGGATGTAGATCAAGAGTCAGGTTCTAAGTTCTTCAGAGAGTGTGGGGGAGTGATTCAGCGTGCCATGGATGACTGTGTCAGAAAGAACAGAGGCAGTGCAGGCCCTCGGAGGAGTGGCTGTGTGTGTGAATGTGTGTGTGTGTGGGATGAAGTGTGGGGGATCGAGAAGATGCCAAGCTCTGAGAGGATGAGGGGGTGTCAGAGACAGTCCTGGGAAACAGTTCCTAGTACTTTGCAGAAGTGCAGCATTAGCAATTCCATCCCTTTCTTTTCTCTGCCCCACCCCCACTGCTGGTAACTGACGGAAGGTCACTGGCCCATCAAGACGCTGCCCAGGGGAAGGTTGCTACATCAGCTCTTTCTTATTGACCGACTGTCTTCACTTTCTTTCACTCAACAAGTAATTATTGAGCATCAGTCATGTGCCAGGCTCCATGTGGGGGACAGGAAAGAAGACACAGTCCCTGCCCTTGGGGAACTCAAAATCTAGTCATTACAGCCAATGTGTGTCTACAACACGTGCTCACAAGTGCTTGCACATGTGTGTGCATATATGCACACACATATGTGTGTGTATACATACACTATTTCCTTGGCACCCACACGTGTTTTATGAATTAAAATATTTATACTTGCTAATTCTAAAACAAAACTTCAAAAGCATCCTGATCATTTCTCTTTTTGTTTCAATCTCTGACAAGTCAGATTTTTTCCAGAATAAAGAATAATATTTTTTAAAAAGTAATCACAGATTCTATTCAATGGCTTATTTGAAATATCTCATGTTCAGGCTGACTCTTGAATGCAGTCCTATGAACAAAGGGAATGCCAGGAGCCCTCTTTGAAAAATAAAAACTACAGAACAACAACAGCAGCAACAATAATAATAACTTCCACATCTGTGACACCTGCAATTCCAAAAGCCCAAACATGCATATCCCTTGTCCTGTAAATAACAAGGTTGGTCTTCAGGCCCCAGGAGAGTTTATAAAACCAAGTGTAGCTTTAGTCCTGTCCTAAATGAAATGTAGGTTGGCAGGGTCTCTCAATGCAAATCAACTTTGGAGGGTCAGGATGAGCCCTTCCAAAGGGAAGGGATGCCTCCTCTGTCCCTTGTCCTGTCTTCTCTCCTTGGGCAGGGCTTAGGCCCCCACCAGAGGACTACAGAGCCAGGACCAGTATTGGGTTCCGTGGCTTTCCACGGCCAAAGTCATGGCTGGTACCATACATAAGGCCCAGGAAGAGTCATTGAGTCAAGGAATGTTGGCGTTGGAAGGAACTTGGGAGACCTTTGGGCCTCAGTTCCCATCTGTAAAATAGGGCTATTATTCACACTTAGCATTAGGGTTGCAGTGAAGTAGCAAAACTATCGACTGGGATGATGCTGGGGCAGATTCCCTATGGACACCATGGATGTAAGGTGGGTGTCAAGGCTGTTGGTCGCCACCTTCCCCAAGTGGGATCTTTCAGAAACCATCAGTTCACAGTATATCTCCTCTCTTCATCTCTTTGGCCAGGCCCCTAACTCTGTGCTCTCTAGAGCTACCAGGATCCTCTATGCTTTCTCAACCCATGTTCCAGGGAACTGAAGATCTTTCCCACAGTTATGCCCCGAGCTAGCTCCAATGCAGAGAAACTCCTTTCTTCCCATCAACTGACAGTGTCTGAGCTTCTGCCCTGAGTAATGTCCAGTGCTGTGCTGGAGATCCAGACAAACTGGACATTCTCTGCTTGTGTGGAGCTCACAGTTTGTCTGGGGAGACAGAAAAAACAACAGATGATGCCAATGCAAAGTGGTACAAAAAGGACTTGGAGGAGGACAGGACGCTGACATTGGTCCTCCTGGAGGAACCCGGGGAACGTGTGGGAGTCCTTGGGCAGCAAAGTGGGGAGGGGCGCTACAGGCAGGGGCTGCCTGTGCAGAGGCAGAAGGGTGTGGGCAGGGGTGGTGTGTTTGAGGAGGGGCCAGAACAGATGATATATGAGTGAGGCATGGCAAGAAATAAGGCCAAGAGAAGTAGGGAAGGGCTTCGCCAGCATGGGTTGAATCAAGAGTTTGATTCCTGATCAGGGCACTTGCTCAGGTTGCTGGCTTGATCCCCAGTAGGGGGTGTGTAGGAAGCAGCCAATCAATGATTCTTTCTTATTACTGATCTTTCTCTCTCCACCATTCTTCCTCTCTGTAATCAATAAAAAATATATATTTTTAAAAAAGAGGTAGGGAAGGGTTATAGCTGAGGGACTTGATAGGACTTGCTAAGGAGTCCAGGCTTTATCCAGGGGCCAACAGAGAGCCATTGAGCAGACTTTTAGGAAGCGCCAAGCATGTGCCAGGCTAAATTCAAACACAGGCATATCAATTGTGCCTATTTGCCACCCAAGCAGCTGCACCAAAGAGTGAAGATGGAGTTTTCTATTACCGAGTTGAGCAGCTGGCAGGCATGGCCCACCAAACCGCATCTCTACCTGGATCCTTAGGCTCTCCCGGGTCTCACCATCTCTTCTCAAGGAGCTTCCCGTCTCTGATCCCCAAGCCGCCCCATCTTCCAGGCTCAGGATGGAACGAACTCTGGGCTGTCCATCTGGCCCTTCACTTGGTAAAAACAGAGTGGAGTTCCAGGATGTGCCGTATAAGCCACATCAAAACCCCCGTTTGAAATGGCTGCGGGAGCACCTCGGGTCTAAGGATTAGGGGTCATTCCTGGCAGCAAGCCAGACGCCGTAGAAACAGAGACAGTAAGTGTGGCCCCTCTTAAGCAGCTTTCACTTTTGGGGGATGGACAAGGACATGTGACTTTATTCCATGTTGTAGGAGCTTATTTTTCTTTAAATATATTTTTTATGGATTTCAGAGAGGAAGAGAGAGGGAGAGAGATAGAAATATCAATGATGAGAGAGAATCATTGATCAGCTGCCTCCGGCACGCCCCATATTGGGGATTGAGCCCACAACCTGGGCATGTGCCCTCGACCGGAATCAAACCCAGCACCCCTCAGTCCACAGGCTGACACTCTACCCACTGAGCCAAACCGGCTAGGGCCCATGTTGCAGGAGCTTAGACAGAGGGAAGCAGAGGAGGCATTGGGAGCTCCGAGAAAGGAACCTAACCCAGCCTGGGGTGCAGAGGCAGCTTAAGCCAGGTTCCCTGGAGACAGACTCAGGTTTGAGCGGGGGCAGTGTCCGGGAGAGTGTTCTTGGGAGCCATACCTGTGGCCTTGATGCCTCACACGGACCAGACCCTGGCTGTGAGCTGTGCCAGGGAGGGTGACCTGAGAGCAGCCAGCGCTCCCGCCCCTGGTGGTTGGGGACTAAGTGCCTTGGTTGTGGGGGGTAGGGGGAAGGGGGACGCACTGTGCTGGGGGGTGCATGGTTGATGCCTACGCCCAGACTGGAAGTGAGCAGGGGTGACTCAGGTGAGCAAGTAATGTGGTTCAAGCCCAGAGCTCAGAGGGGATGGCAAAAGACGAGGCTGGGTAAGTAAGCAGGGGCAACCCTTCCCCCCCACCCCAAAGGGCAAAACCAGGTTCAGAAACTTGAACTTTGTCACAATGGCAATGAGGAGGCACGGGAGGGTTCTGATGTCATTTGTCCTCTGGGCTCACTCTGGTGGTATAATAGAGAGGGGCCAGATCAATGGAGAGCAGAATATTTAGGTGGTTTTGAAGTAAGTCCTGGACTAACGAGTGTTGGCAATGCGGCGAGAGAGAAGAGTTAGGAAACATTTAGGGGGTAGAACTGGTCCGGTTAGTGCAGGGGTGGGCCAACTTTTTGACTCGAGGGCCACAATGGGTTCTTACACTGGACCAGAGGGCCGGAACAAAAGCAACCTGACCATGCTGGCACTCTCATCTTGGGCTGCTGGTGAAGGAGCGGAGGGGAGAGCAAGAGAACCCTCCGCTCTTTGGGCTCCGCGGGCAGGATAGAACAGCCGAACGGGCTGGATCCGGCCCGAGGGCCATAGTTTGCCCACAGCTGGGTTAGTGTCTTGTTGGATATTACCTTCCTAACGTTGCATATACTAATAATTGCAAATACGGAGACAGGCTCAGAGAAGTTAAGTAGCCGAAACTGGTTTGGCTCAGTGGATAGAGCGTCTGCCTGCGGACTGAAAGGTCCCAGGTTCGATTCCGGTCAAGGGCATGTACCTTGGTTGCGGGCACATCCCCAGTGGTGGGTGTGTAAGAGGCAGCTGATCGATGATTCTCTCTCATCGATGTTTCTAACTCTCTATCCCTCTCTCTTCCTCTCTGTAAGAAATCAATAATATATATACATATTTTAAAAAGAAGTTAATTTGGTAAGGTCACACAGCCGCTTGGTAGAAGCCCGCATCTCAACTCAGACTGCCTTGCTTCCGAATCTCTGCCTCAGCCGCTTGGATGGGCGATGGTTTTGTTGAGGAGGCACGGGCAGAGAGCTGGGTTGGGAGGATGATGGTGGCATTTGCTTTGGACACGTTGACCCTATCTGTGCTCCCTGTAGGCCATCTGAACAGAGGTGTTCCAAGGTGACTGGCTCGGTGGGCCTGAGGCAGAGGAGCACAGGCTGGCGTGGGAAATCTGAGGGCCAGCAGCCTTGTGGTGATAAATGAGGCCGGGGGATGGCTGAGCTTGCCAGAGGAGAAGGCTTGGAGTGAGAAGAGAACCCCGGCTGGGCGAGGAGCGTGGGGAACAGCGGGAGGCGGAGGAAGACATCCCTGTGCAGGGCCCAGGGGGACTGACCGGAGATTCCGGAGGAAACCGGGAGCGCTGTCACCGAACCAGGGCAGAGGATGCTTTACGTTTAGAAGTGTCGGATGCTGCAGGGTGGCCCATCCAGATGAGGACTGAAATCCGTCCCTGGGGACCGAGGCAGAGGCCGGACAAGCACGGCTGTCCGGGAGGCACGGACGACCAGCGTAGGTCCCGCGCGTCCTCTTGGCAGGAGCAGGAGTGAAGGGCTGTGCGGACGAAATTGCTCTTCAGAGATTGGAACCAACACCCCGCTTATCGTCTCCTCCGGGATTTCCCTAGCGCCTCTCGGCCGAGATACAAATCTGAGGCCTGTCATCAAAAGTGGGGAGACAGATCATGACAGCTGCGCTCTGAAACCTGCCGGCTGCCCCCGCACCTGGCGAGCCCCCCGAGGCTCCGGGCCGGCCCCGCCGAGTCTGCTCCCCTCGGCTCCTGCAGGCGAACACCTGCAGCCCTCGTGGCAGGCCCAGGGCCGTCCTGGGACAGAGCCCCCGTCTGACAGCCGTGTGTGGCTGCACCGTGCCCAGCCCTCATACTCTGCATCCCGCCACCTGCAAACACATGCACACGCGCACACACAGGCACACGCGTGCGTGCACACGCATTCACAGGCTGATGCGCTCCACCTCCAGCTATGCTGGGGAGGCATCTGGGATGGAAATAACTGTGCTGGTTTGGACCCACGCTATCAGATGCCAGTTACTTCGCCATTTTGCCTTTTTGTTTCCTCATTGGATAAAAAGAGGATCCATGTTTTGTTTTTTGTTTTTTTTTCAAATATATATTTCTTTAGTGAGGAAGGGAGAAAGGGAGAGAGAGAGAGAAACATCAATGATGAGAGAGAATCATTGATTGGCTGCCTCCTGCACACCCTCCTCCCCCCGCCAATTTGGGATGGAACTCAAAACCCAGGCATGTGCCCTTGGCCAGAATTGAACCTGGGACCCTTCAGTCCACAGACTGATGCTCTATCCACTGAGCCAAGCCGGCTAGTTTGGATCCATATTTTTTTTGTTTTTAATATATTTTTATTGATTTTTTTTACAGAGAGGAAGGGAAAGGGATAGAGAGCTAGAAACATCGATCAGTTAGTTGCCTCCTGCATACCTTCTACTGGGGATGTGCCTACAACCATCATACATGCCCTTGACTGGAATCGAACCTGGGACCTTTCAGTCCGCAGGCCGACGCTCTATCCACTGAGCCAAGCCGGCCAGTTTGGACCCATGTTTTTTAAGAGTGCCTGCTGTGCGGTGACTAGCTAAAGCAGTACTAAGGAAGGGCCAGGGAATACACAGCACTTCACACACGTCTTCTCATCCCCTCCTCGGCATGACCCACAAGGTGCATTCAATGACTGTTCCCATCTTACAGAGGAGGACACGGGGGCTTACGGGGTCCGGGACGCTTGCTCCCAGGCTCACAGCCGGTAAGTGGCAGGGCCGGGATTTGAATCCAGGTGGCTGGGTCTGTGCTCTTGGGCACTTACTGTCCCTGCGATTTCTCCTTCCCCGTCCCCTCCTGGGGAGCATGCACTCAGGCATCGTCTGCGGTTCTTCTCTGCTATGTCACTCCCAGTTAAAGCCGCACACTGGCTTTCCTTCTGCTGCAAGTAAAAGCCAAATGCCGTTGCTGGCCTTCAAGGCCTCCTTTCTCACCTTCGCTCACCAGAACTTGGAACCCAGCACCCGGTGAGATGTGTTGTTTGACAAACGCCCGTTCAAGTCCAGGAGGAAGGTGGAGGATCCCAGAGGGCAGGGCTCAGGTGGTGTCGTCTCTGAGCGCCTCCTCCAGCTCCGGCAGCTCCCTTCCCACTCCTCCCCAAACCCCAATGCCCAGTCAATGTTTGTGCAATAGAGGCTATATGGGAGTAGCTGCGGGAGTGGCATTACCAGGATAAGTTAAAAGAGCAGCTCACAATCCGAGACTGAGGCCATCTAGATACCAACTTGGCTCTTAGGGGCAAGAGGGAACGAAGACACGTTGTCTCTATTCTTAGGAGACGTACAGACTATGTGACATGCAGGAAACATGGAGGTCCTAACAAATGCAGCCTTAATGCCAGCTGGAGGTTATACATTGAGAAGAAAACAAGAAGAAATCAGGGAGGACTTCCTGGTGGGGGAGGGGATGGTATGTATCAGCACGGAGCCTTTTAAGGACTGGGAAAGGAGAAGGCACTCTGAGACGTGGGAGGGATTTGCACGTTAAAATGCTTTCATCCCTCCAGTCCACCTCCACCCACACCCCATGGCCCCCATTCCTAGACCTTTGGGCCTTTGCCAACCCCTGCGGTCTCACCTCCCACCACTCCAGCAGGTGAGACTTCCTGTAGTTTCATCATTCTGTCATTTCCTCATGATGGATTGTTCTCTCGGTGGCAGGATGCACCCACCCCCCTCACTCCCCACCCCAACCTCCCCTTGGGTGGCTAACTCCTAAAAATCCTTTAGTTGCATCTTCAACAGCACCTCCTCCAGCCCCAGGCTGGTTCAGGCACCCCGCTTGCTGTTCTCCCTGCATCCCGTGCTCCCCCATACAGCACGTACCGGCCTGGCTGGGTATGGCTTAGTTCATTGCTTGCCAGCCCTACCCATTGGCAAACTTAGGAAGGCCAGGGTCTGTGCTTGTCCCATGAATCCCTGCATCCCCCAGAGCCTGCACTCAGTAGGTGCTCAATAAGTGTCTGCAGAATGAATGATGACCAAGGGCTCGACACATGGCAACTAGTCTTTCTATCACTGCCTTGAACATGCTCTCTGGCCAACACCCCCTCCTCTGGTGTTGTCTTCTGCCCTGGTCTTCTGGGTCCCGGTTCCAGCCCCGACCCAGGCGTGAAGAGTCCTGTGGGGGGCCCCAGGATGTCTTGAGAACAGGGCCATGAAAGCCACCGTGGGCCTGATCCGGAGCGCTTGTCCCTGCTAATTATTACGGACAAGCCTCCTTATTGAACCTCGTCCTCTTATTGACATTCGGAGGCATGAGCCCAGGCTGTTGTTTTAAAGGCACTCATTAGCCACACAAATCAGTCCTGTTGACAGAGCGCCTTTGAATTAAGCATCTCGCCGTAGTCATTGGACAAGGAGCAATTTATAATGCCATTAGCAACGCTTTCGAAGGTTACAGGCATCAAAAATTGTTCAGCCGTAATTATTCTTAATGGATACAAGAAATAAACTGACGCAGGACAGCTTTTTCATTAGCCTTCAATCAAGGCTGATGGCTCTGAGAAATGTACAGTAAGTGCGTTTTGGGGAGAAATAATGATGTTACAGCACCTTTCCCAGGCAAATGCTCTTGGTACACAGCTTAACTTTTAATGGCCTTAATTTGACATAATTAAAAAAAAAATTTTTTTGAATTTGTTTTTGAAGATCTTGAAATAAATTATTTGGTTCTTAGTGTTTAACCCTTGGGGGGAACTGGCACTAAACAGCAGTCGGGGAGTGAGGGAGCCAGTCTCTGGGGTGGAGGAGGGCAGAGGGCGGAGGACCCCAGGAAGCCCACCTGGCCTGCAATGGTGAGGGCTGCCCCCCCCCTGGAGTTTCGAGTGACCTTGGTTTGCTGAGTAACCAGGCCCATAGAGATTCAAGGGCAAGTCTTTATCCACAGAGCCCATTTGCATCATCTAGGAAGTGGGGCTCATATATATGGAGGGAAAAAGAAATACCACCCCTTGGGCAAGGCCAGGCTAAGGAAATAGCAGAATTGGGAATGAACCCAGGTCCTGAGCTGTGGGACCTCAGGCCCAAGTGATGAGGACATCTCTCTGAGCCGTGGTTTCTTCATCTGTGAAATGAGGGTACCTGAAAAGGTAATACCCATGTCTTGGGGCCACTGTGAGAGTTTGGAGGGAGAATTGATATGAAAGCTTCCTGCACATAGTAGATGCTCCATAAATCTTCATCCCTGAGATCAGGGCTTGGTCCACCTTGCTGTGGTAGCTCCTATCGGCAAAGTCACTGGAAACGTAAGAAGATGGGTAACAATTATGGGTGACCCCCCAGATCAAAGGAAAACATCGATGACTTCTACACTGCCTTTTAAGGGGGGGAGGGGTATATCAGTTGAATGTAGGCAAATATGGGGCAGAGTGGAATTGCTGGGATAATGAAGGAGATGGCATGAGGTAGAAGAGGTCAAGCATCTGCCTGCCTCTCCTTCATCAGGCAGGACTCAGTTTCTCCCTGAGTAAATGCTGAACAAATCCTTTAAGTCTATCAGTTTGAAGGTGGATCAAATAAATCCTAACTTGCCTGGAGTGCTCATGCGTCCGGTGCAGGTTGGTTGGGCCAAGAGGGAGCTAATGAACACCAAGGTTTCCCGGAGCCATGCTGTGCCACAAGGATGAGGCACACTCACTGTCACCATCACCTGCACTCAGTAGGCTTCCTCAGTGCCTCCCAGGACTCGGTGCTGGCAGACACAGTGGGACAGCCGGGGGGGTCAGGCCCACAGACCTGGTGTCTAGCCTTGGCTCTGCACTGGCCACCGCGGGGCCTTGTATATGATGCCTCTTCCTTCTGGGCCTCAGATTCTTCATCTGAAATGACAGAGCAGCTGGAAGCCACTGCTGCAGACACCAGGAAAACTCTAACTGGCTCTCAGGATTCAATCTGCATTGGGCCTGCCAGAGACAGAGGCCTGACCCGGTAAGGGCTTAAGAGACTTTCATGGGAGCAATATCGCCAATAGGAAGCATTCTGCCCATTGGCTTAGTGCTTTCTGGGACCCGGGAGACGTGGCCACTGTTGTAATCTACCAGATATACCCTAATGGGACGTCATGGTCAGCAGATGCCATAGACAGGTTCAAGGTCAAATGCTGACATAGTTACTGAAAGTTGGCAGATCTGGGTTCTACTTCCAGCGTGGTCATGAATTCCATGTGACCCTGGGTGGGTCAATTAACTTCATGGAGGCTCATATTCCTCATCTTTATATCCCATGGAATTTGGACTCAACACTATATATATATATATATATATATATATATATATATATATATATCCCTAACACTTTCTTCTTTTCATTCCTTCCTTTTCAGTTGCCAAATCTAGTTTTCAAGTGTATACTTCCACAGATGCCTAATATATGAAAGAAATAAACATGGAGCTTGTCTGGTTGAAGTGTGAGTGGGGTCCCCAGAACCTACCCCATATAATTTTCCTCTGCAGACCCATGGGACTCCCCAGAGCATGAAGGATGCCTCGCGAGATGGTCCTAGACACTCCCTAAAACGTTATCTCCTCCCTCTCCCTCTCTCCCTAATACTGCCGACTTGCCATCCCCTGAATGCGCCATGCACTGTCGCTCTTCCCTGCCTTTCTTCCAGTGGTTCTCTCCTCTTGGAATGCTCTTGTCTTGTTGTATGTCTGGCAGACTCCAACTCATCCTTCAAGGCCTGCCTCAAGGCGACCTTCTCCGCAAGCTCCCCGGTGCCCCATGCAGAATGAATCTCTCTCTGCGAGGCATCTATAAGACTGTGTAAGTCGACTGAGAAAAGATGGCCTAGAGGGTGTTTTAGCTACTGGGTCGTATGTCTTTCTCCTCCCAAACTGCCAACGCCTCAGTGCAGGATGATCCCTGATGGAGCTTTCTGCCCTGGCACTGGGCATACTAGCACAGGACCTGGCACATGATGGGAGCCCACCGTTCCAGGCTCCGGCACATAGTAGGTGCCTACCTAATGCAGGTCCTGGTGTATACAGGTGACTCCCATCCTAAGTTATGGCGCAAAGGCAGACGTAGGGGCACATGATGGGAGCTCCCCCCAGCACAGGCCTGGCTCTTGGGTGGTCAGTAAATATTTGCTAAATGGAATTTCAATGGGATAAACACCCAGTTCTGAGAAAGCTGCTGGCTTCTCCCCTTTGAAAAACGAATTTTCCTTCTCTCCATGACCGGTCCAAAGAGCAAATGTGACCACCTCTTAAAGCCAGGAGGGGTTGGGGAGGCGGGTCTGAGGTGGCGGGAGGGGAGTCTGGGGCGATGAGCAGGTACTGCTTCCTTATCACCGTTGGCGTGGTCTCTAACGATTGCTCCCCATCGCCTTCCCTGCTCCGCCTTCATTTGGGCTCCTTCCGATAAACAGCAATATCTGTGCAAATTCCCGAGCTGACCGCCTCCCCAGCCCAGGGCGCTCTGCTGGAGCTCCAGATGTGTGATAAGGCAGGGAAATACATTTTCAGTCCACTAAGTCATCACATTTCTGACAAGGATGCTCAGGCACGTGCAGCTCTCTGATGACTAATATCGCCTTCACGCAGCAGAGGGCTTCAGAAACCATCCCAAGCATCACCCAGCTGTCAGGTGTCAGCTCGTCCGCGGGCTCTGCGTTCTGAGAGGCCCTCGGAGGCGCTTGAGTCCTGACACGGCACAGCAGCAGGCTCTGTGCAGAGAGAGAGGACCGGTCAGCGGACCTGGGCCTGGCCTGCCCTCCGTGGGTGGCTTCCGTGGACCTGTTAACCTTTCTGGTCTTCAACGTCCCCACCTGTCCAACGGGGGAGGGATGGATTTCACAAGTGCGAAGGGACTTTCCAGCACCACGCCTCTGTGATCCTCTTCCTTTTCTGTCAGAATCTCACTGAGATGAAATACAAGGGAGGCCTCGGAATCCTGGGGGGAAAGTAATAGAACTGGCTGCGTGCCTAGGAATATTCACAACAGCAACTCCTACTTTTCCTGAGCTATTTCCCCTATTTATAGATCTGGAATCAGGCAGACTTGGATGGATTCAAAGCCTTGTGTCCTGTCTAGCTGTGTGACCTTGAACAAATCACTTAACCTCTCTGAGCCTGAGTGTTCTTCCATGACATCAAGAGATTAAAAGAATTCAATGCAATGATGTCAAGCACGGATAGCACGGGACTTAGGACGCTGGAAGCACTAGTAAATGTTGCATTTAAAAAAGAATCGATGTTAATAATGAGCCTTAGAATGTACCTTGTAAAGCAGAGATCACATCCTGATTTTACTGATGAGGGGAATGAAGTACAGAGGGGCTAGGTCGCTTGCCAGAAGGTCAGAGCCTTGGGTTGTCCGCAGGACTATCTGACCCCAGGTTCAGGCACTCGTCCCCCGCACTGTGCAACATTTCAGGGGGCCCCCGGCCCACCCAGGTCTGCACCCCTTGCTCAGCGCTGGCTCCGCCAGCCAGCACTGGCATCTGTGGACATGAAGGTGATTGGCTGAGAGCTGGTGAGTTGGACAGGATTGTGGCGAGGCAGCTGGCCGTGGGGGCTCTGGACTCTGAGGGGGTGGGCTGGCACTAAGGGATGGAGTCATCTGGTCACTGCCATTTGGGCATTTCTTTGGGAAAAATGAAGTTGAGGAGAAAATAGATTGCAGTCCGTTACAGACCCAGTGGCTGCAAATCATTCTGAAGATTAGCTTTCTATGGGAAAATCTATATACTAATTAACTCCATGGCCTCTCTAACGAGTTTAAGCACAATAAGGCCTCTGAAAATATCGAGGCATTTTGCAGCTGCCTTAAATTTTACCTTGGGAGACACGCTCACAGCTCATGAGGCTGTTTGAGAGGTTCCAGAATGAAAAGGGAATCTTAAATGATTCATGTCCAAGGGCAGGAGGTGGGGAGCTGTGACTGTGGTTTATTGCAGAGGGAAGCTCAGCGCTCCAGGCTTGTTGGGGTGGGTGGAGTCCCTGCCTTGGTGGCCTTGGGCACCTGGGTATGGCCCAGCATCTCCCGCTCCTCCAAATGCTGTGGCCTCCCCGTGAAGGTGGTGAAGCCATCACCGGGTCTGGACAGAGACAGGCTTCCTGGGACTTGGCCATAGAGACTTAGGTGGGCACCTTTTATGGACCCGCCGCTGTCCTGCCCGGTCCGTGGCTGGCAGATTCCCGTGTGTGATGCGGGAGACAGCCCAGCCAGCAGACTCCTCCCAAGAGATGGCTCTTCTCGGGGTGCCGCCCTCAGACCCCTAATAGGTGTTTTGGAAACCAGCTCATGCAAGGACTAGCCGATACAGTTCAGCACAGCACACATGAGTACCCATGAACAGCTAGCTACATCTAAGTGCAGCCGCGACCTGTGCACCCCACACTTGTGTGAATGTAACAACACACATGCATAGACATACATTCTCACCTACATCTTCATCGACCCCTATGCATGGCACTCAGGCTGGAAATATCTGGGAAACACAGACTCCCAACCTCCAATCCCCAATAGGCGGAGGGTGAGCCTGAATGTGTCATGCTTCTGGGGGCAGGAACCCAGGCCCCGTCTCCTCCGTCCCCTCCAGGAAATGCACACTAGCACCACTGACTGGCACCCTTCATACAGCCACTGTCCAGGTGTGGTTCTGAGCAGAAATCACCGCAGGGCCTGTCCATAGTCCGGACAAGCCCTCAGAGGTCTGTGTGGGTCTGTCCTGCCACAGCCTCGGTGGTGTATGCTTAGCTCAGAATGGGCACTAAGGAAGAGCCCGTGGCCAACGCGCTCTCCTTGAGTGACTTGTGGTCTTAGGAAGGACAGAGGAGGGCTCCTCCCTCCCTTTGAGGAAAGAGGCAGGGGCTTCCCAGGCCTGCTAATAATGGTGGATTCCAAGCCACCTCCAGCCATTCTTTGTTATTTATTTATTTTTTAATCCTCAGCTGAGGATATATTTGATTGACCTGAGGGAGGGAGCTCACCAGGAATCAAACCCCAACCTTTTGCTGTACAGGACGATGCTCCAATCAACCAAGCCACGTGGCCAGGGCCATTAGCTCTTCTTGTTGGCCAGGGACCTGGACACTGTGCTAAGTATTTGCCATCACTCCTGGGAGGTAGGTCTGCTCACTCCTGTTTCCCAGTGAAGAGAGCACGGCTCAGGGAGCTGAAGCCACCTGTCTGGTGTTTCAGCTCCGGGAGTAGCGGGGCCTTCACCAGAGCACATCTGATCCCAAAGTCTGCTCTTTACGTTCAACCGCCTCCTGGGGGTCCGGCTAACGTGGCAGAAACCCCTAGTCAGGCATGAGTGAAGAAGGAAGCTTCTTGAATGGTTCTCTTCTGAAAGGGAGTGAATTAGGGCAACCCCTGCAGTTTGATGGTGGAGGGAACCCTGGCTGGATGACCTTGGGCCCATGAGTCAACCCTACTCTCTGTCATTTCCTAGTCCCACCTCACCAGCCTTGGACATAGCTGACCACTTCCTCCTCCTCCTTGAGACACTTTCTTCCGCTTGGCTCCCTGAGTATAGTTTTCCAGCTTGTCTCCTCCTCACTGGCTACTCCTCCGGTCTTCTTTGCTGGTGCAACCTCTCCATCCCATTCTCCTGACCATGGAGTGCCACAGCCCTGGCTCCTCCTCCGGTCGCTCTTACCCTTGTCCCCTTGTGATCCTGTTTGGTCTCATGGCTTTAATTACCTCCCCCAGTTCATGACTTCCAAACGTACACTCCCATTCCGGAACTGTAACTCCTAACCTCAGACTCGGATATCTAACTGCCCCCAAGTCTTCTCTTGGGTGTCTAATAGCATGCTGCCAGTTGCTCAGGCCAAAAAGACTTGGAGACCTGGATTCCCCTCTTTCTCTCTCTTCCTCTCATGTCACATCCAAGGGGCACACCTGATCCAAGCCACCTTCCTACCCCACCTGGATTATTGTGACAGCCTTCTTAACTCATTGTGCTTTTCTACCCGGGCCCTTTACAGTGGAATTCAGCCCAACAACAGAGAGAGCCTCAAAAATACAACTCACATCATGCTTCTCCCACGCCCAAAATGCAGTGGCTCCCGTTTCACTCAGAATATAAACCAAAGCCCGCGATGGCTTGAAGTTCTTCATGATCACCCTGTGATCATCTCCCCCCTACCCCCTGGTCTCCCGCCAACCTCTCTAGAAACTCTCTCCCTTGTTCACTACCCCAGCCACAGGGCCTTTGCACCTCACCCTCCGCTGCCTAGAACCCCATTCTCCAGAGAGCCACAGGGTGCACACGCTTACCTTCATCCTGCCACCTTTTCCTCAAGGTCTACCCTGGCCATCCTTTCTTAGGCCTCCCTTCCCCCATCCCATGACAGGCATCTCCCACCTACCCTTACCCTGAGTGTGTGTATTGATTACGTTTCGCATTTCATTGCCCCACCTCCAGTTAGAATGCTTGCTCTGTAGGAACAGAGATCTGCCTGCTTTGTCCCCTGAATACCCATCCCCAGGGCCTGTCCATAGCGGACATCAAAACATACTTATTGAATGATTATTGTATTTTAACCTCTAGAAGACTCGGCTTCTTCACCTGTAGCAGTGATTTATTTGAGGGATTAAAAATAATGTAGGTAAACACCCCACACCAGCGCCAGAACGACGCCCACTCCCTTCTCTCATGAGCGCTCTGGCTCCTCTCCGAGGCTGCTGTGTGTGATGTTTTGGTGCCTTTGGCTCCCTGAGGGGAAAGAGGGTGGTGTTGGGTGGGACTACTGTGTCTGGGGCCTCCAACGCCCTCCCTTGGCACCTCACCCTTGCCCACCACGGGGCCAGCGGGAAGATTCCCCAGGGACCATTTGTGTGCTGGTCCCCTCCGGCCATACACCGAGCACTCACCGGGGTGTGGGAAGCACAGGCCCGCACCTGCCCTGCAGATTGCCAGAGAGAAAAAATTGTCACGGTGGGAAAAGCAAGAGCACGGGAGAAGAAATTGGATTCAGAAATAGGGCAACAGACGACTGGAAGAGTTAGTGAGGAAGAGCGAGGAAGGAGCAGGAAGAGATCTATGAGGACAACGCGCTCTTTTCCAGAAGCTGAGACCGCAGCTGCTGATGCGTCCTAACGAAGGTGGGCACCTCGAAGGCGCCGTTTTTCTTGGAGGGCGTGTTATTGTTGTCACGCGGCGAGTTTAGATTAACTTTTTCCCTCTAAATTGCAACACACACACAAAACCAGCCAAACAGCAGTCCTAGTTCTGTTTGCTCTGCGACAGTATAAATGTATTCTTTCCCCATCAAGGTGGGAAGCGGAAACAAAGGAAAACCAGGCAGAACTGTGATCGGCTGAGCCCGAGTCCCCCCGTGAACTAGAGCTGGGGCCATAAACCTGGTGGACAGGTGTAACCTGGCCCCCCCCTCCCTCTCTGTAAAAACAGCCACCAAACTCTCCCATTTCATGAGGTTACTGCCAGCCTCTGAGCTAACGGCGTGACTTCCACTGCAGAGGGTGGCTGCAATTGCTGCTGCCGATTTCCCCTTCCCTTCTTCTCCTTCCTTCTCCTTCCTTCCTTCCATGCATCCTTCCTTCTTCCTTCCCTCCTCCTTCACACAAGTTTTGCTGACCTGTGCTTGATGCTTGAGCTGTAAAGACAAGGTGAGGGCTTTGTTCTCCCAGAGATTGAGTCTTGAAGGAGGGGCGAGCTCGCGAGCCGACAGCCACATCCTGACACGGGTGTTGGTGCAAAGGCCTATGGAAACCCAGAGGAGGCGGGGGCTGGGAAGGCTCCACGGAGGAGGTGACACTGAATTGTGGCTGGAGGGGTAAGTGGTTGAGGGGGAAGTGAAGCTCTCCAGGAAGAAAGAAAAGCACGGAGGCTCAGCTTGTGTGTATGTGGTTGTGTGTGTGTCTCTGTATGTATGTCCGTGGTGAGCATGTCTGTGTATGTATGTGTATATATGTACATGTGTGTACATATCTGTGTGTGTGTGTGTGTGTGTGTGTGTGTATGCACACGTGTGTGCTCGCACTCGGGCACATGGTGGGAAGTGGGCCTGGAGAGGTTGGCACATGGATGGGGACAGCCCTGCCCTTCGCCTCAGGAAGTTTGGCTGTCTGGGTTCCTCCGGGGAATCCTCCACTGGATCCCCTGCCCCGGTGCTTCGAGCTTTCAGGCCACACGAAGGTACCACCCATGGCTCTTGTCACAGAACGGGCTCATTTGGTGGTGTCTCCTGAGACCTGGGAGAATTCCTTTGGATTCATCAAGAACGGCTGGGCCATGCATGGGATGGCGGCTCCCACAGTAGGGAAGCTGGCGGCTCTCCTTCGCCCGCATCGCTCAGGGCAGAGAAAAGCGCACCCAGAGGTCTCTGGACCTGGGTCCCAGCCTTGATGTTCCCAGTAGCCTCTCCTTAGAGGCAGCAAAAAGCGAGAGGAGCCCTGAGAGGCCACCCCCCCACCCCTTTCCTCAGGCCTGGACCGGAGCCTGGAAGTCGCTGCCATCATGGTGAAGAGTGACTTCCTCCTTTTTCTGGGCAGCGGGAGAGGGGGGGGGGGAAGAGTGAGGATGAGAGGGGGACTGCGGGGGGAGAGAGTGCGGGGAGATGGTCTATGACCATCAAATCCCATGGCCACTGCCACCAGCTCTGAGGCCTTGGCAGGCTCAGGGGAAGAGTGGGGAGGAATTGGCACTTAGGGAGCACTGGTCGCTGGAGGCTGTGAGCTCCAGGAGTGCAGGGATCTCTGTCTTTCTACCACTGCCCAGTAGGGAGTCACATGCTTAGTCGGTGCAGGGTGACTATTCATTGAATGAATGCACAAACACACATGTGAGCGGTTTAATGAACTTCTCCTCCCTCGCCTCCAGGGAGCCTCAGATGTGCTCAGGGCCTTCATCTCAACCCAGTCTGTTCCTCTGAACTCCAATCTGGCACGTCCTCCCCAGGAGCCAGGCTCCGGGTCCTTCCCTCCTCCCGGCCTCCTTGTCTGAGGCTGATGTTGAACTCACTGATGCCCAGAATGTGCTTCTGGCCCATCTCCTACTGCAGGCAGCTGCACAGTGGCTGAAATTTCTTCCCCAGATGCTTTCTTTATGAGTAAAAAGCAAAGACCTCAGATGGCTCTTCCGTCAGAGGCCCAGTGCTCTTGGCTGGCCAGGGGCTCCACAGGACTGGCAGTGAGGAGGACCAGCTTGTGGCCTAACCATTGCCATGCCGTGGGGACAAACCAAGTGGCTTGGCCGGAGCCATGTCACTGGTGAGTCTGAATAACAGCAGTTGGAATGTGTGGGAGTCAGTGGAGCCTTGGGCACCTCATCTATAAAATGGACAGGCTACTTCCTGCCTCGGAGGGTTTCTGGGTAGATTCAGTGAGTCAATGCGCACAAAGCGCTCCGACAGGCCTCTGGGAGCTAGAAAGTGCTCTGGAAACGCTGGCCATTCCTGCCATTCACTGAGTACTTACCACGGCGCAGATCCACGGCTAAGCATCTGGCTAGCGGATTGCACTGAACCCCCCTCTCCCCCCCCCCCCCCCCAGCAAATCTACGGAGCCGACAGGTGAGGCCCACAGAGGCCTGGGGAGACCACGTGGCTTCACCCAACCCACCGAGTCAACTCCCGCTCGGTGGGGACAAGTGGGGACTCGGTCCCTGCTGGATCCGAGCTCACTCCTGATGGAGGGCTTCACCGAAACTTTATATTCCAGCCCCGTCTGCGGGACAATCCTCTGAGAAACAACAGGCAGAACCAAGGCCGGTGGGAAAGAAGCTGCCCGCCAGCACCTGGGCTGCCGTGGAGGGCAGGGCAGCCCACCCGGCTCTGCAGGTAGGCAAACCTGGCCGGGAGCTGGAGACAGGCCCGCAGCAGAGCCCCGCCCGCCCCTCCCTGCAGCGGCAGAGGCGGCAGCAGCAACGCTTCTTTTTTAAGTCAAATGTTGCCTGGAAGTCATTGCTTCAGCAATTACCTCTGAAACCCATTGTTTCCTCAGCCCCATTAACATGTCAGCTCCTGGCAGCCGCTGACGGGGCAAACACCCCTCGGAGGGCTGCAATTCAATTTAAGATCACCTCCCCTGCACAGGCAGCCTCGGAGCCGGCCTGTCTCCAGATTTCACCAAATCGGGGAGAGAGTCTCAGGGCGCAGTTTGATCATGCTGCTTCCTAAATTAAAAACAAAATTGTAAGTGTTAAACATCTTTAACAAGTCATTAAGCCCCAGCCATAATCCAGAAAAAGTCCCTTAATGAGTAATGACATATGTTGTGAGCGCAGTTATCTCCTAATGTTGGATGCTGAGATGGTGTGATGAAATGGCACAGCGCTCAGAAGGGATGGATCACCACTAATGGCAGGATAATTCGAGGCTGTTGGGCTGAGGACCCTGGAGGGCCGAGGAGGCAGCCCGAGCCAGACGGCCAGGCTGTCTCACCTGGACGGGACATCCCCGCCTGTCCTGGCCCGGGGGCATCCTCTCTGCCCCCACTCACAGACGGCTCTGCCCCCGCGCTGCCCCAGGACTACGGAGCCCAGAGGTTGGGCACCAGCGCTCATGCATTGCCCCCTGGTTGTGGGGCCTCCCAGGCTCTCCCTGGGTCCCAGCCCAGGCCACTGGGCTCTTGGACGCATTAGACATTGTCTCCCAGTTCTAGCACGGAGACTCTGCCTTGTCCCCAGGCCTCCGCTGGCCTCCCTGTGTGCTGCCCATCCCTCCTTCCTGGGCTCAGGATCCTGCCCTTGATCCCCTGCCCACATGCTGAGGCTCTGACCTGCCCCTGGGCCTCCATGCACTTTGTGGCCCAGAGTTCCTGCTTCAGTGCCCCTGCTGACCACCCTGCCAGACCCCTGTCTGATGTTCACGTACCTCAGATAGGGTTCTAGACATGTGAAGACACTACCTAGCTGGCCCTATTCCCCGGGTCCTGCTTCTCAGGAGAGGAACACGTTTGCCCACCCTTGGTCGTCTGACTGTCCCTACAGGCACTGGGTGTGGCCCACCCATAGGGTGATGAACAGTCCCCAGGGCATAGGGCTTCCTTTTCCCTCCCTGTACTTCTGTGGCTTGGGCCCCACACATGCCACCCACCCACGGAGGTCCTTCTTGCTGGGTCTCGCTTCCGTGGTTCTCTCTTCTTCATGACAGCTTGGGATGCCCCTTGAGCCAAGGAATCTTGGGTCAGAGAAGGGGAGAAAGCGGGCAAAACGGGGAGGAAGCCAAATGAAGGGCTGGCATCAGGCACAAATCAGCAGAGGGTGGCTTCGGTCTGATCCCACAGGGGAGCCCAGAAGGGGAAGTTACACCCCAGCGTGGTATCTGCCTGAGCCGAGCTGCAGGTGTGGGGGTTAGACACAAAGCACCCCCCAGCCCGCCGTGCCCCTCACTCATTCATTAAACATGTGTTGAGTGTCTCACTCTTATTTATTGAGTGCTTGCTATCTGCCAAACATCGGGCTGAGAACTTCATATACTTGGCTGCATTGAAAACACAACCTCCCAGGAAGAGAGCTACCATTAGCTGCATTCAGCAAGATGAAGACGAGGAGGCCCCATTAGGTCAGAAGGTGATTTGCCCAAGGACATGTATCCAGAAAGCAGTGGTTTTAAAGGCTAAGAGCTCAGACTTCAGAGCCAGTGGGCTGCTGCCTCGGAGAGAAGGGGTATGGAGAATACATATATTTGTTTATTTCCTAAAGCCCAGGCCTATATAAATATTTGAGACAGCCTGGCTAAATACTGAGGCACTGTTCCCCAAACAGACCTGAGTGATTTAACTTTTAACAGCAAATGAAACCATTGGAATCCCGGCCCCACAGAATTCCAGAGCTGGGAGGGAGGTAGGAGGTCGCCTGGGCCTTGGCGTGTAACAGAGGAGGAACCTGAGGCTGAAGGGAGAATTGTCTTGTCCAAAGTCCCGGGCCAGTTCGGGGAAGAGCTGCCGTGACGCGGGCCCGCACGTGCTGCCGCGGGAGCCACGCTCTCCTGTTTCGCAGCGGTCTGCTGTTTCCACGAGAGCGCAGGAAAACTTCTCACTGTGTGGTTTACTTAGAAACAACAGAGAAACATCATAGAAGGGGATCGATTCCTGTCCATGCATTCAAAATTAGACACTTTACAGGGGCTCCCTGCAGAGTTCTCTTGATTGGTGCCAGAAGGAAGCCGCATTGCCCATCAGTGGCTGGGGGGCGGCTGGTGCAACCAGGTGAGGCCTGGAGGGAGGCGGAGGCTGCTTCCGACTCAGGATGCTGTCAGCTCATGCTGGCTTCCCCCAGGCCTGCTGGCCTCCTGTACCGTTCCTGGATCTCATCCCGCCACCAGTCCTCAATTCAAGGTTCAAGCCATATCTTTAAGCCTTCTGCCTCGTGGCTCTTTAGGACCCACGGACTTCTTGGCTGTCCTATGCTTGGGGATCACTGCGGCCTCACTTGGATAACTTTCCAAAGCTGGGCGTGTGCTCAGAGGTCAGCATTTGGCTACACAGCCAGCTCTGCAAGCCCCTCAGGGAATCTTCCGTGTCGGGATGGATGCCCAGGAACCATCTGGTTACTGTGACAACCAGAGGAAGGACAGTGGGACTGAATCACAGGCTAAAATGCCTGGAAGGACATGGCAGGGTGCTTGGGCTGGGGACCGGACTGAGAGTCAGGAGAAATAGTTGCCAGCTCCAGCTCAGTTGAAGCCGGCTGTGTGACTTAAGGGGAATTCCTGTCCCTCTCTGAATGTTCCCGTGGGATGAGCTAGGGTGCCATCACCCACCTTTGATTGGCTGGACTAGAGGAAGGGGCTGCCTTCTATATGCTCTACATTCCCTCTCTTATGCTACTCAGAGGTCTGCCACAGGAGAGGGCAGACAGCTGGAGATTTGTTGTTCCCAGGTTCCGAGCGTCCAGAGTGGATGGGAGGGGGTGGGCTTTTCTTAGCTGTCTGGTGCTCTCAGCATGCTGGGCAAAGGGCTCGTCAGACAGCATGGAGCATCCTCCCCGCCTCCGCCCTACAGCAGCTGCTCCCCCCATTCTGGGACCTAAAGAGGGACAAGAAAACCCTCTTTGTTCAGGGCAGACAGTGCAGAGCCTCGTTGCCATAGCAGCAACAGCCATTTCCTTTAGTTCTGAGTGGCCTGGGCTCAGGCCCTGGGAAGCTGGGAGCAGAGGTCAGCTTTGTATGTGGGGGGTCTGAGTCACGGAGACCCCAGCAGCGCACCAGCGGAGGAACAAGAAGTTGACAGTCACCACGGCTGCCTTCCTGTCATCGCCCCAAGTGGGCTGGGGGGCAGCCAAGGGCTGGGGTGAAGGCCAAGGCTTGGGGACTCAGCTGCTGAAACGGGGCTGCCTGGATGTGTAAACCTTTCATAAGCAGGCTGGCAGAGCAGTCTGGCCTTGCAGGACTGAAGAGCCCTGGAGGAAGAGGTGGAGAGGACTACGGGGTATAAGGAGGGGAAGGAAGGCGGCAACAGTCCTGGACCTATCAGACCCTGAAATATTGATGGGGCCAAAGAATTTAGAAAGTCCTAAACTGCTGGAAAGAAGGAGTCCAGCAGCTTCTCCCTGCTGGCTTCTCTCTCTTCTTTATCTGTTGAGACCTGTATTTTCCCCCCCACTACTTCCTTATAACCCACGTGATTCAACAACTGTTTATGGGGCTTCTAGTAGGTGTCAGGTACTTGGAAAATACATGAAAAAGATAACCATGGTCTTTGCTCTCTTGGAACTCAGATTTAGAATGTAGGCCTCATATTCATTGCTGCCTTTCCAGCATCTATTTCAGTCAGTGTATGTTTAATTTCTAGTTGGTCCTTTTTCATATCCTTGAGGGTCTCGCTAAGTTTATCGGCCTTTTCTAGGAAATTCTTGAAAAACCTTATAGCTGTAGTTTTGAACTCTATATCCAGTTGTTTGCTTTCCTCCATTTCTTTCGTTTGTGATCTTTTTTTTTTTTTTTTTTTGTCTCCACATTTTTGCTGCTTCCCTGAGTTGGTAGAGTAGCTTTGTGTGCTAGGTGTCCTATATGGCCCAGAGGCTCAACCTCCCTAGTTACCTGAGGTGAACACTCTTGGTGAACCCCTTTGTGGGCTGTGTGTATAGCCTTGTTGTAGTTAAGTCTTGATTGTTGTTGATATCATATCAATTGGCTGTGAGGATCAGCTGTGTCTACACCAGGAGAACTTCTGTGCTGGAGACAGCCTTATGAGACAAGACTTGGCAAAATTTCAAAAGTCTCTGTGCTCAGCTCGGATGGGGTGGAGTCTCAGGGCTGAGCAGACAGCCTTGGCTTCCCATCATCCCTGCCCTATGAGGCCCCTGGGTCTCAGTGTCCCTCGGTAATTGCTGCAAGCACCTCTGAGAGAAAGCCACCCTAGAGTTTTGCCTGCTGCCAAAGAGTTCAGTTTCTCCCCCAATGAATCTGAACTCCCAGATTCTCACTCAGAACTCAAGTTCAGTGCAGTTGGAGCTTCCTTCTCCCTCCTGCTAGAGAAAGCCAGTGGCACACTCAGCAGTCAGTCCTCTCTGTGCGTACTCTTGCGCGTACCAGACCTCTGCCTTTCACGGCTCCCCTGAGTTTCAGTGTGCTTCTCTCTTTTCCTGACAGTCCTGATTCCCCCTGTATGAGTCTGGGTCCCCAGGGTCTCACCCAGAACTGGGGTTCAGTGCAGTTGGGAGCTTCTGTCTCCCTTCCACTAGAGAAAGCCAGCCAGGCACTTAGCTGCCTGTCCTCTCCATGTGTGTGTCTTCATACCTCAGCCTTTTTCAGCTCCTCTGAGTCTCCCTTTGCTTTTATCTTTCCTTCTAGTTGTAGAATTTCCACTTAGCCAGCTTTCCTGTGGTTCTGGATGATGTCTGTTTTGTCTTTTAGTGGTAGTTTTGAAATTGTTGTGTGAGGCAGCAGTTTAGGTGTTTACATATGCCGCCATCTTGGTTTCTCCCCTCTCCAGCATCTAAAACAATGACATGTCCTACCCAGTTTGGCTCATTGGATAGAGCATCAGCCTATAGACTGAAGGGTTCTGGGTTTGACTCCGGTCAAGGGCATATACTTTGATTGCAGGTTCTCTGACCCTGGTCAGATGTGTGCAGGAGGCAACCAATCGATGTGTCTCTTACATTGATTTTTTTTCCTGTCCCTCCTTCTCTCTTCCACTCTCTCTAAAAATCAATGGAAAAATATCCCCGGGTGAAGATTAACAACAACAACAAAATAATAAAACAATGCCAGACACTCAACACATATTTGGTGAGTGAATACATAAATGGAGTAAAAAGACAACCAGTGATTTCTTCAGCACATTTAGCCTCTTGGGTCTAGTTGTAAGGAAGGAAATTTGGGCTTATTCCAGTTTGGTCTACTGTCATGTGACTATAATGACTGGAAGGAGGAGCAGGGGAGTTGAGGGCATTTCAAAAGAACTATAATAACAAACGATGAAATCTACCATATTTTTTCATGTATAAGACACTATTTTTTTTCCTAAAATCATTAGACTGAAAATCGAGGGGCATCTTATACACAGAAGTCAGCCAAGGAGGGAGCAGCACAGGTATGTAGCTGCCCATACCTTGTCAAACAGATTTCCTCCAATCACAAGCCTTATTGTTAATGATGTCAGCTGATGCCATAATTGGAGGTAGACGTGGAGAGTCCACGGATGCAACAGGGACCAGAGCATTCTGAGCCCATAAAGCTGTCAAAAAATAAAAAGGTACTAAATACCAGTAAGCGATTGTCTTACTCTGCAAAATTCAAATGGAATGTAATCATTTTTGCAAAAGAGCATGGAAATAGAGCTTCACAGAGACAATTTGCTCCTCCTCCCATTGAGTGTATGATCAGACAGTGGAGAAAACAGGAAGAACAACTCCTTAAGATGCCAAAATAGAAGAAGGCCTTAAGAGGAAAACCAGCAAAATGGGCAAACTTGGAGCAGAGGCTTAAGACCTGGATTATGGAGCAACGCCAGAGTGGCTTATGTGTGTCAACCAAGCTTATTCAATGTCAGGCAAGAATGTTTGCAAGTGAAATGAACATTGTTGATTTTACAGGAAAAGCAAAAAGGTGCTTTCATTTCTTGAGGAGAGTAGGGTTGGCCATGAGAACATGAATAAAGTTAACTCAGAAAATGCCACCAGTTTATGAGGATGATCTCACACATATAGATAGTGACTCATAAGACAGCAGTGATGCAACAGAAGTTGAAGAAATTGATATGTCTGGAACTAATATTGATAAAGAAGAGAGCAGTGATGCAACATAGGGTGAATAAAGTGGTATGCTGCATGATGTCATAGTACTGGTATGTAAACATGACCTGTGGCAATTACTAAATAAAAGTGTGTCTTGTTTTATGTTTAAAATATTGATTTCTTAATTTGGGTTTGGAAAATTGGGGGGGGGGAGGGGAGGAGGCATCTTATACACGGACAAATACGGTAAGCTGGATGAGCAGGAAAGTAATGTCAGGTACCAAAAGAACTTTGATTTGTCTTGGGGCAGCAGCAGTGTGCTGAGTTACAAAATACCCACTTCTCTACATACCCTTTCATTTAGAGTGGCTTCTGAAACCCTTCTGGCCAATGAGATACAAGCAGAAGTTGCTGGGTGTGGCTTTTATGTGGGTTTTTAAAGAGGAAAAATTCATCTGGGATATGTCCTTTGCTCTTTGTCCTTCTTCATTCTTTGGATGAGATGGAGAGTAGGGGCCAGGTAAAACAACTATCTTGATCATGAATGAATCTGTTAACCACTGCCACAGTGATGCTGCAAAACAAACTACCCCCCAACCTAGCATCCCACAAAGCTCCTGGCTGTTGTAACTCAGCTGATCCAGGGAAGACTGGGCTGGCCAGTTCTGTTTCAGGCTGCGGCAGCTTGGCTGGTGCTGCTCCAAGTGACTCTTCTCCACCTTCTGGGGCGTGTTCTTCTTATGGGCAATGGAAGAAGCCCAGGGGAGCAAGTGGGAATGCACAAACTGTCACATAGTCACTTTCTGCCTCATCCTACTGGCGAAAGCATGGGTAATCCAAAGCCATGGGGTGGAGGACATAGTTCTCTCCTTTAGTGGAAATAAATGTAAAGTCAGATGATAAAAGGCTACAGGATGGGCAAAGCATTGGGTCAGTAAGCTATTGACGATAATGGAGACGAAAGCTGTCCTCGAAACATGGCAGATCAGGAAGCCAAAAGGAGTTTGGTGACATCCTTGAGCAGTTTTGTTAGGGAAGGAAACATAGATTCCTATCTGATGAAACCACTGTAGTTGGATTCCTATTACACGCAGGTAAAGTCAATTTTTAAGTTAGGTATTAAATTTAAAAAAGGAAGAAAAAACAGGTACTCATAGAAACTAGAATGGTCGTACATTTCAATTGGAGAGTGGATATTTTTAATAGGTTATTTCAGAGGTGGTGTAGATCCCAAGACATCAACAATGAGTTGGGTAGTAAAAGAGCAGGATGAAGAGTGGGAAGCCTTCCTTGAAAGAGGAAGAGTGGTCAGTAGAGAACTGGATCCCACGGGAGGGAGGGGTTTACAAGAAGACGGGGGAGATATGAGAATGCCCATTTTACATTGATAATGCAGACTGCCCCTGGAGATTTAGACATATATAACAACCTTCCAGATAGTTCCATTTTATGATACCGAGGCATTTCCAACTCAAGTGTATCCAAGGCCAGGCTCACCATATTTCTCTGCAAACCCACTTCTCCTGTTGTCTCTCTCAGTGAATGACCTGCCCCCCACTCACCCAAGCCAGAAACCTGGGGATCCTTCTAGAGTCCTCTCTCTCCCTCATCCCATCATTATATCACACACACATTTCAATCCGTCCTCCCTTCTCCTTCCTGCCCTGTTTCAGGCTTCCATCATCTCCCATCAGCTCCTCCGCCTCGTTCCCCTTACCATGCTCCCTGCCTCCAGTCTCTCCCCATGAAATCCATTATCCGGCACCTCAGGGAACCACTCCAATGTTGGCTGAATCTGAAATCACTCTCTCTGCACAGGAAACCGATCATGAAATACCTGCTTTGTCTCTCAGATTCATGAATATGAAAATAGATTCCTGAAGCTAGCAGGGTGGGGGACTAGCTACAGGGGATAAGAGCTGGGCTGCTCTGGGAGGTGGGGGTTCACCCAGGGAAGCCCAGGCGTGTCTAGTCTTGGGGTGAGCTGAGGGGTGGGGTCCTCTTGTGTATACCAATTGGATGGGCTCCATTGTTGCAGGGGACAAAAAATATCCTTGTATGCCGGCTGCCTTGGAGGTCCCTAGATTGTCTGAGTGTGGGACAGTGAGCTGATGTCCAGAGGAGGGGCCGGGTGGAGGGGAGGCCAGATGGCAAGATAGGGGGTGGTGAGAACAGTGGGGAGGGGTTGGCGGCAGCTGGGAAGGATCAATGTCTTTTCCCTTTCTGTGTTTGCCTGTGTTGCTATCCCCACGCAGATGAAAGAAATTCAAATAGTTATTGATTCTCGCTGAGGGGAGTGTGGGGATCTGGTCTGGCTCTGTTACATCTGCACCCAGCCCCTACCCAGTCTGCTGGCAGCCTAGCCCCTAGGCCTGCCCTGGCTCCTGCCCCCAGCCTATTCTGGCTCCTGCCCCGGCACCTATGCTGGTCTTTGGCTCCGGGTAGCCATATGCTCAGTTAGAAATACTTCCCTGCACACCCTTTCATTTATAGCGGCTGTGGGAAGCTGATCTGGCCCAGGAGGCGCAAGCAGAGGTTATTGGGACATAAGCCCAGACCCCGGCCTCCGCCCCAGGGAATGGGGACAGGTTAGACCAGGGACTGCAAACTGTGGGGCCTGAGGGCCAATCCCAGCTTTTCCTTGGCCTCTCGAGCTAGGAATGGCTTTAACCTCTGTATTACCTTTTTATTTAAAGAGTTGTAAAGAAAAACAAAGAAGAGTGTAGGACGGAGCCTCCATGTGGCCGGCAACACCTCATTTTGTCCCAGCACAGTTTTGCCGAGCCCTGGTTTACACTCTTCTGCTTGTGATTCTGCAAGTGAATTTCCAACAAGGGTAAGCATTACAGATCCAAGGCCTTGTGCTGCCCCACGGGCCCGGAAGGGTCTGTAATACCGCCTCCTGGTGGGCAAGAAGGTAGTCAGTCCTCTCGGTGAGAGCACAGGGCTGCTGCGCAAGGGCTGGTGTAGATACTCTGGGCAGAGAACTTTCAAGCCCTCAATGGGTAAACATAGCTAAGACATCTCTCTCTCTCTCTCTCTCCCTCTCTCTTTCTCTCTCTTCTGTTGGTTGAGACTTTCCTATGTGCCTGGTACTGCGCTCAGTGTTTACAAGCATTATGCCATTTTCTGCTGCAAGATTTGCAGAATGGGGCCTGATGCTCTTGCTTGGTGTCCTGTAAAGGTGAGGGCTGCCTCGACCCCGTGGCGGCATCAAGGACTAGCTCCTTCCAGGAGCTGCTCAAGGAGAGTGACCCCGTCACAGGGGGTCCAGATGCTGTGTGCCCCCACAGGCACACACAGCCTCCAGCCTGGGGCTTGTCCTGACCTCTCCGCAGGCTGCAGCTCTGTTGGCCAGGGTTGCAGAGCTCCCCTGGCGCAGGGAAGGAGGGGACAGTCCAAGGGCCGTAGCCTCGATGCTGTCATCGCTCTGAGTGACCGTGGGTGAGCTGCCGGATTCGGTGAACCTCAGCTTCCTCGGCTTTAAAATGGGGTAACTGTTAACTACCTAGGAGGGCTATTTTAAGTATTTAATATTTAAAATTCTGTCTCAGCAGTTAGTAGAGACAGGTACTCCCTTCCCCAAAGAAAGTCCACCCCCCACCAAAAAACCCCCAAAACAAAAATAAAAACAAAAAAATCACCACACACACACACACAAAACAACAACAACAACAAAACACACACACACACACACACACACACACACACACACACAATATGGGACTTCCTGGCCTGCTTTTCACTGGCTGCCAAGCACAAATATCCCAATGCATTGCTGAGCCCTGGGCTGGCCGGCTGTCCTCACTCCCGCTCTTGGGGCTGAGTCACTGTGGACAGGGACCCCCTACATTTGCAGAGTCGACTTGAAGCTACTGTAACAGGCCAATACGTGGAAAGGCCTCCTGGGAATGCTACACCGGAGGATATGTGTTGGGAATAGTCCCTTCTCAGGGCCAGGGCTGCGAGGGAAAAAGCCAGTGCTTGTGGGAGGCGCTGAGCTCGCTGCTGACCCACCCCCGAGGGATGTGCAGGAATCAGCAGGAAGGTGCATCGATTGCCCTGGGCCGCTGGGCCACGTGGGCTGCCTATTGATTGGAGGCCCGCCTCTCCCCACAGCCCTCCCCAACAGGCAGCGTGAGTCCCCGGAGCCTTCCGCCCGCCTCTGATGGCACAGGGGAGGGGGGAGCAGGGGGGGGACCAAGAAATCTCCCTGATCCCCCCCGGACAAAGAGATCTGGCAGCTGCTTGTAATTTGGTATTTGATAATCCCTAATCCCTAATCCAGTGCCATTTGCACATAAATGCAGCTCCTGGCATCTGACCCCAGGGGTCCTGGGAGCCCTTTGGGGGGTTTGCCCCCCTTTATTTACTCTGTGAGTTTTCATTGGCCAAAAGCCCCTCTGGCCTCCAGGCCCCTGAAAGGGAGTAAATTTCCCAAAGAAGTGTCTTTCTCGGGAGGGGAGAGAATTTCTGCAAAGGCTCTGAGGGGACCCCCAGAAGGGCTTGGGAGGTGCCCTGGGGCCGGGGAGGCTGGCTGTGTGGTGGCTGTGGGACCTGAGCTTGCCGGATGCTGAGAGCACTGCGGTGGGGGACCAGGGAAGGGTACTGGGGGAGGCCTGACTGGGACATAAAGACAGGGCATTCTGGGATTTGGAGCTGGAGAACTTGCAACTGTGGAAAGACAGGCCTTGATGGTCAGACATAGATAAGACACAGATCTCTCTCTCTCTCTCTCTCTCTCTCTCTCTCTCTCTCTCTCTCTCCTTCTCTCTCTCTCTCTCTCTCTCTCTCTCTCTCCCTCTCTTTCTCTCTCCCTCCCCCACCTCTCTCTGCTATTTATTGAGAATTTACTATGTGCCTGGGGTTGCACTCCACGCTTATAAGCATTATGGCATTTTATGCTCCAACAATTCTTCAAAATTAAGTAGCTAAATTACCCCCTTTTACAAATAAGGAAGCTCTGAGAGTTGAAGTGAGCTGCTCAGTACCTCAGTGTTTGTAAGCGTTTGCACTCCCGTGTCTGACTGACTCCACAGGCCGGGAGCTCCCTGCTGCAGCCGCCTTCACTCCACCGAGCCATTGCAGGCTTGTCCCTCAGACGAGGGGGGACTTCCAGGGCCTTCGAAGATGGCTAAGCCCTTAGGCTCCGGAGTCAGGCTGCCTGGGTTCAAACCCAGCTCCACCTCTTCTGATCTCCAGGGAGCTGCTCTGGCCTCCTCTGCAGTGAGAAACCCATGGGCCCTACTCTTCCTCAGATGAAGGTCATGTTCCAGGTGCCCAGGACGCCAGAGTTCCTTGCCCTCACGGTGCCACACCCTCTTCCCAGGCCCGTGTGGGCCTCTTCCTGGATCCACCCTCCCAGGCAGCTCACACTGGGAGGTGCAGTCAGTGGACGCTGGGTGCTGTGTGTGGACAAAGAAGGCAGCTGAGCTGGGGGTGCCTGAACTCTGCTGAGTGCAGGAATCTCGATGGAAATCTGGCCTTCCAGGTCCCTGAGAATATTTATTTGTTAAGGTATTTCATTCCACATAATTATACTTTTAAATGTACAGGCGGCGGCTTATGGCATGCGAGCCTCCATTTGTGCTCTTGCTTGGTGCCCTGCAAATGCTCGGGCGGCCCGGCCCTGGCTCAGAGTCCAGAGCCAGACTACCTGCCTGGGTTCGAAATCAGGGTTTGGCTCTTACTAGCTACGTGACCTCGAGTAAGTTATTAAGGCCCTTTGTGACTGCTTTTTTTTTTTTTTTTTTTTTTTTTTTAAATCTGTAAAACACCAGCACCTATCTCACAGGGGTATTGCAAGAATTAAAGAAGCTTACACATGGAAAGTGCATAGAAATGCTGCCAAAAACATAGTAAATGCCAACTTGGCTTTAGCTTTTTATTATTATTACTAGAGGCCCAGTGCACGAAATTTGTGCATGGGGGGGTGGATTCCCTCAGCCCATCCTTCACCCTCTCCAATCTGGGACCCCTCGGGGATGTCCGATTGCCCTGAGGGATGGGGCCTTACACCAGCAGTCGGACATCCCCCCTCTCAATCCAGGACTGCTGGCTCCTAACTGCTCACCCATCTGCCTGCCTGATAGCCCCTAATTACCCCCCCTGCCAGCCTGGTCGCCCCCAACTACACACCCACCAGCCTGGTCTTCCCTAATTGCTCCCCTCCTGCCCCCCGCCAGCCTGGTCACCCCTCACAGACCCCCTGTTGGCCTGGTCACCCCAATGGCACCCCCACTGCCAGCCTGCTGTTTGGTCATTGCTGTGAGGTTGTCCCAACCAATTTGCATATTACCCTTTTATTAGTATAGATTTTTTATTTCCCCATTTAGGGAGGCCTGAGTTTAGAAGGATACAATTTCATTTCTCGTGGCCCTAGTTGGCAGGGCAAGGGTGTGCATGATGGGGAAGACATCAGGAGGGACACCAAGCATGGCAGTTGAGCTCCAGGGCTTTGCACTCTCTTGCTGTGTAACTTTTTGTAAACCTCTTAGCTTCTCTGTGTCTAACATGGAGATTATATGAACCACCTCAAGCTGAGAGTGAAAGGGAACACATGAGAAGCACAGTGCCTGACAGGATCCAGTATTGGGCAGAGAGTTGACAAGTTTCCAGTTTTTTTAAAAAAAATCCTCATGTTTCTTCCCACTGTCCTTCCTTTTGGCTGTCTCCACAACTCACTCAGATTTATTAGGCGCGTTGCCTCATGTCAACTGCACGACCCTATGAAGTGTGTTTTCCAGACTGGGAAACTGAGGCTCGGGGAGGAAAGGGGTGTTCTCACAGTCACACAGTGGTCAGTGGCAGAGCCAGGGTGTGGGCCACAGTCCTGGAGAGAACAGAGGGATGCTTCCATCACTGCTTCCGTGCCCTATGCTCGCTCACACATTGGCATGCAGTGCTCACAGACACCCCCGGTGGGGGTCAGGGAGCCCCTCTGTTACTATTGATGAGACAGAGCCTCCAGGACTGGAAGGGACCTTTCCATAGCAGACCCCTCTTCACTACCAGCTTTCTGCTTTGGGAACGTGTGGTGGGTTAGCGTTCCTAAAACTGGCTCACGCTTCCAGCCTGCTCATCTCCGCAACCCAGTTACTTACTGTCTCCCAAAGGACGGGGCATAATGACTATGAGATGGTTGGTACCGACCCTCCCCAGATTGGACACCAATCTCCAGAATTCCCAGAGGGACCAACCTCTAATTTCAATATGTTAATCTGCGGAATCTAATGGCATATTTATTGCCTATGTAGACGCTAGTTATTTACATGGGAAACTGATTTATCTATTAGATAATTAGTAAACTTCAATAATTGCGAAAACCTTTTAGCAATCAGTTGACATTTAATTAACATACAATAACTGTCTTATTAAATCTACATTAAATGCCTATTGGAGTTCATTAAAACTCATACCTATGACTCCACATTCTTTGGGAATCCTCATAAAAGCCCACCAGGAAGAATGCAGATGGGAAAATCCTCTGGAAAGGGGTTTGTCATGGACTTGCTTGAACGAGACTCAAGCATGTATTCAGGGCCTACTGTGTACTGGAAACAATGGCAAACAAGACAAACGGTTCTTGCCTTTAAGGAACTTGCAGGCTGGCGGGGGATGTGGAGATCAATCAGACAGAAGACAGATGAACTCCGAAGCTCTGCCAGGTGCAAGGAAGGGTGCTCGGAAGAGCCCGGAGGAAGAGGATTTGAGGTGGTCATGGGGGTCAGGATGGCTGCTTGAGCTGATTTGTGAAGGCTGCGTAGGAGCTATCCAGGGAAAGATGGGTGAGAAGTGCTTCAAGCAGAGGGAACAGCATCTACAAATACTCAGGGGGTGGGGAGAGGTGGTAGGCATGGCTGGTAGGTGGGAGCAAAAAGGGGTATGGAAACAAGGAGTCTAGTCCTTCTCCTACAGGCAATGGGAGAGTGCGTGCATGTATGTGTGCACACAAATGTGCAGCATGATTGGATGTGTGTTTAGAGGTCATCCTGGCTGAGTCTAGGAGAATGGGTGGCAGGGGGACCTGAATGTGAACCAGTCAGGAGTCTATGGCAGTCGTCCAGCTGAGAGATGGCAGCGTTTTGGACTGGATGATAGATGGTGGTGAGGATGGAGAGATGCTGAATTATTCAACCCTCCATGGGAGCTGGCGCTGGAAGGAGGGGTCAAGGAGGACTTCTACGTCGCTGGCTTTGGAAACCGGCCGGCTGGCGCCGTTCATTCATCGGGAGCAGGAACACTGGAAGAAGTCCAGACGTGGAGTGAAGACCAGACAGCCTTGGAAGTGTTGCGGATGAGATATCCAAGCAGAGATGTGAAACAGACAGATGCATGGGCCCTGCACGGAAAAGGAAAGTTAGGGCTGAAGATTTAACAAATCCCTCATGCTTGGTTCCACGCCAGCGATCCAGAAGTGAGGGCCAGCGCTGCAGGTGATTCCAATGGGCAGCCTAAGTAGAAAACACAGACGTGTAATCGGGTCTCCTTATCTATTGAGCCAGCGCCTCCAGCTGGTTGGGCTCACCTCAACCAGAGCTGTTTTCATCTGCCTATATCTGTGTGTTCATACTGCTGTTGATGCTGTAAATAATAATCATAGCACCCTTGTTACCGAGTACTCACTGTGCTCCCGGCTCTGGTGCTGAATGCTCTGCCTCTGTCCTCTCCTTGGATCTTCGCAACAAAACTCTAAGCTAGCTATTATCTCTGTTTTACAGACAAGGAGATGAAAGCGCTGGGAAGTGTGGTGTCTTGCCCACTGTCACACAGGTGGCATTAAGTGCATTTGAACCCAAATCCATTAGACTCCAAAGTCCTCATGCTCCATCACTGTGACATACTGCCAGTCCCTGCGAAACCAGAAAGAGGTCCTTTAATGTGGCTGTCTCCTGGGGGATCAGGAAGGGCCTGTGGGCGCCATATATGTCCAAGAAGGGGGCCCTGTCCTCAGCAAGAAGGTCTTACTCTTTGCTGGAGAAAGGAAGGAAGGAGGCATGCTTGTCAGCGACCCTTTCCCCTCCCCGTGAGCTGTCCTGGTTTGGAGCCATAAAAAGCTAACAAAGAGGAGAGAGAGAATTAACAAGCATCGAATAGGTCAAGCTGTTATTGCAACGGATCCCAAATGGACATGTATATCACCAAATCTTGTGGATAAGCTAACACGTCTCAAGACATACTCCAACATTAAATGGTGTTACTTAGCAAAAAAGGGCTTCTGTGGGCAAATGCATTTAGAAAATTCAAGACTCTTCAGAGCCTTTATGATGCTACCATGAAGTTCCAAGGGGGGAGGGGGGGAGAGGGGAGAGGGAGGGGACAGTATGCAGCTTCCTAGGCTTATTTAACCGAAGAATGCTCCTTTTCTTTCCTTTCTTTTTCTTTTCTCTCCCTTTCCTTTTTAACAGAGCATCTAGCTTGGAGTTTCTCAAAGTGTGGGTCCCCAAACTACCTGCATCCCAGAACTGCCTGCGGGTTTTTAAAAAAATGCAGACACAGGTCTCCGGCTTGGCCCTCACTCAGATCCTGCAGCAGGAGCTCCCAGGGGGGTCCCAGGAGTCTGCCGTCTGGCCCAGCATCTGGCCACGCGTGCCCGGGATTGTGGCGTGCCCGGGGATGCAGTGTCCGCTGAGCTTCCAGAACCACTCTTCTGGAAAGACTCAGGCTCTCCGAGAAGCTCACTTCAGAAACGCTGCTGTGGACTGAATAGGTATTAAACTTCCACGAATGGCTTTCTCAATATTGATATAGGTGTTGCAATGAACAAAATACAAATTTACTTGAATTGATAGAAAAAACCCCCAGTGTGTGTGTGTGTGTGTGTGTGTGTGTGTGTGTGTGTTAAATTAAACATTGAGGTTCTTGATCAGCGGGGCTAAAAGTACAATTACCCATTTGTGTGGGGTCAGTGGGATGTTTTGTAATCAAGGAGAGGTCCTCACGCCCCTAAATGTTGGCCTAGAGTGGGCAGAAAGCACCATTGCCAGCTCTCTGTCTGTGCTGTGTGTGTGTGTGTGTGTGTGTGTGTGTGTGTGTAGGGGGGCTGGGGATGGGGGTGGAGGTGAGGGGAGGGTGACTCTGCCCATCCTCAGAGCAGTTTGACCCTTTAAATTTTGTTTGAAATCAGGGTTGACTGCTTAGAAAAAAGTTTGCTGGCCACTGATGCAGTTCCTTCCTGTCAGAGGAGGGACCTGTGACCCAGCGGGGAGAGAGACTTCCCTTCAGTCACCAGGTGCCCGGGGTGGGGGTGGGGGAGGCAGGGCCCGCAAGGAGCCCCCCTGGCCAGCCTGGGCCCGTCGCTGTGCGCTGTCGGGTTGTTAAAATGCAGCCCACGGCCAGGGCGGCCAAAGTCAGCTGTAAGTCAGCGAGGGACGCAACCTGGGGAGAGCCCGCGTCGTCCTCCAGGGCTGACCTCCCTCCCTGGCCTCGCTGCCCCTCTCCCGGCCGCCTTTCCCCGGCGCCTAAGCATATGCATGAGGCGGAAATCAAACGCCTGCCTCGGACTTGACAGAACTGCTGAACTAAGAGCCATATCATGTCCTCTGCCGAAGGACATCACCTTGTCAAGATAAAGCTGGGGAAACGCTGCTCCGCGGGAAGCCAGGGGAAGCTGGGCCTCCAGGACCCCCGCATGTATATTCATGTGGGCTCTGAGCCTGCCCACTGCCCACCCCGCTCCCTGCCAGCGCTGACCAGCTGGGCAGCCCTCCAGGCAGTTTGGAGCCCCGGGCACACGGTTCTTACAAGGCTGCTGATGGGGCTGATCACCCACCCTCACGGATTTCAAACCCAAGGTTTCCTGCACAGCTCTGCCAGCTTTCTCTCAGCGTGGGGGACCCAGCCGACGCCTTTTGCCAGACCCCTTGTGAACGACCCAGGCCTCCTTCCATGGCCTCTCCGGGGACTCTGCCCAGGAACCACACGGAGCTTCTTTCTGTCCTTTGCCCTTATCTCCAGACCCATCCACAGGCCTGCCTTAGCTCAGCCTGGCCCCCCCTGCCAGGGACTCCCTTTCCCCTTCTCTGCTGGGTGAACCCCCACTGTCCCTTTAAGGTCCCCCAAACCTCAGCCCTTCCTGGAGCTCCCCGGCCCCTTCCAGCTGGTTAGTCACCCCCTCCTCTTGGCAACCAGACAACATCCTGGCTTCCTGGCATCCCCTCATCTTTTGCTTGTTCATTACTTATTTATGTCTCTTTCCTCTGACCACTGAGAACCCCTGGAAGCCAGGGTAGCACCCCCAGAACCCAGCCTGGGGCCTGGCTGGCAGCAGGGATTGCCATGTGAACTGATGTGCTGGTTGCTGTGTCGGTGTGCATTCATTTGCTAGGGCTGCTGCCGGAACGGAGTACCACAGACAGAAGTCTACTGTCTCACGGCCTGGAGGCTGCAACCTGAGGTCCAGGCGTCGGCAGGGCTGCTTCCTTCTGAGGCCTCTCTCCGTGGCTTGTCAATGGCCGGCTTCTCCCTGTGTCCTCAACACGGTCTTCCCTCTGTGTGTGTCTGGGTCCTAGTCTCCTCTCCTTATCAAGGCAGCAGCCATATTGGATTAGGGCCTACCCATAAGACCTCACTTTATCTTAATCCCCTTTGGGAAGATCCAATCATCATCAACCACATTCTGAAGAACTGGAGATTAGGCTTTCAACACAGGACTTTTGGGGGGGACACAACTCAGCCTATGACGTGGAATAACAACATCACCAACCTTAGCAGCTTAGGACAGTTCAGGACTTTTTGTGCTCGTGGATTCTGTGGGTCAGGAATTTGAAGAGGACACTGCAGGGAGGGCTTGTCTCTGCTCCATGACACCCGGGACCTCAGTAAGGGCCACACAAAGGCTGGGGCCCGGAATCCTCTGCAGGCGCATCTGCTTACAAGTCTAGCATGTGGACTGGGATCGGCTCTGGGATGCCTACCTGTGCCCCTTCCAGGTGGCTTGGCTCCCTCCAGCCTGGTAGCCTCTAGGCAGTGGGGTTTCTTATTTGGGGACTCAGGGCTCTGAGAGCAAATGTCCCTGTGAGAAAGGTGGAGCTGTATCACCGTTTAGGGCCCAGCCTTGGGGTGGGGGGGGTCGTACAGCCTCGCTTTCCTTGTGCTTTGTGGCTAGAAGCAGTCATACGGCCACCCGGAATCAAGGGGGGTGGGGAAGGAGGGATGAGTCTTCACCCACTGTTTGATGGGGAAGTGACAAGGTCATGCTGGAGAAGAGCATGTGAAAGGTGGAACATTGTTGTGGCCCATCTTTTTGGGAAGTGCAGGGCAAATGGAATTTGAAGGGGCACCTTGCAGACATCATCATGGGACATGAAGTGCGTGGCAGTCAAGGGATGCAATGCCGGTTCTCTTGTCTTTCTTGGACCATTAATTTGCATACACACATGTTTTGGGGGTCCGTGTCTTTAATCTTCATGCTTGTCCATTGTAATGTCCACACCTACCACCCAGAAGCCATGTGGCTTTGAAGCTCCATGGACTATTCCTTGTGGAGCACTCGACACCGGGCATGACGCATAGAATTATTTATACCTATGGTTTTGGACTTCCCTGTGGATGGAGCATTCAAAATCAGCTGCCTAATCAGCATAAATTTCTCCAGTGCCTTCAGGGGCCCCAACATTCTGTTTAGGAACTCATCTACCACTCGTCCAGTAGACAGCATGTGTGGATGTTGTCACTCAACAGTCATTGTCATTGTCCAGTCATTCAACAAAGGCTCTTACAGCATCCATCCTGGGCAAAAAGGAGAGGCGCTTGGCAGAGGGGCCGCTCTCCAGCTAATGTGGTGCTCCAGATGCATTGGGCAGAATCCTAAAAGAGTCTGAGAGTTTCATTCTGCCCATTACAACACCATTATATTTTAAAGCTTGTCTTTCTAACTCTCCTATTTTTCTTCTAGACTGCACTCCTGCTGTATGGCCCCAGTTTCTCTAACGATTAGGAAGGCACTATAGTTACTGGAGATTCATCTATCATTTTATGAGCCTCTTTCAAGAGAGGAAATAACAGGTTGTTTCAAGTGGGAAGCGATGGCTCCCAAACCCCGGTGGCACAAGCGTCCTGCTCCCGGGAGATCAGCCAGGCGGTCGGTGTTTATCTTTGACACAATAAGCGAAAGATCAGAAGTGATTTCCACAAATGGCAGCGTAAACAGTCCATCGGCAGCAAAGGGCACCTGCCCAAGTGCCGGAAATTGGATCCACACACAGCTGCCAATTCCAGACTGTGGGCCTGATGTGCTTTTGAGGGAAGCAGTGGGTGGCCGGGCGCAGGCCCACCCCACCCCTGTCCTAAAAGCCTTGATAGGAAGCACCCAAATCTGAATCCCTTCAGGGGCTCATGTCCCCTTAGGCTCAAGTCCAGCCTCCTTCTTCTGGCTCCAAGGCCCTTCATGATGTTGGGACTTGTCTCTTTGGTCCTCTCCTTATCCCCCTCGCCTGGATCCATGTCCGGCAGAGACCAGACATTTAGTGCCTATTTGTTAGCAGAGAGAATAGGTAGTCTAGCCCCTGATTATCTCTCCAACATCATCTCTTGCTTCCCTCTCCCTATAGTCTCCACTGAGCTTCTTTCAGTTCCTAGAATACGCTTTGCTTTTCCTCCTTTGCACATTCTGCCCCCTCTGCTTGGAGCACTTTCTGCCGCCTCTCCCTGGTACACTCCACACCCCCTGTAGGTCTCGGCAGATGCCCCCTCTTCTGGGAAGCTTTCCCTGAGCCCATGCCCACCTGAATGGCACATCCACCTGAATGGCACTATCTCTAGGACATTCCTTTTCATAATCTCCCGTCCATGTTCCCCACCAGGATGTAAGCTCTTTAAGAGCAGCAGTGATGTCATGTTCACTACCAAACACCCAAGACTCATGCTCCCCTCCCAAGGTTGCTCAGGCAGAAACTGCTCTTCTCAACTCACTATCCACGTGACTACCTTTTGCTGTGGAATGTGAGTAGAAGTGATATGCCTCCCATCAGGATCAAAGCGGGTAGGTAGGGGACACCAAATCCTCCAGACCCACTCTCTCTCCTCGTTCTTCAAACACGTGCAAAGGATCTAGGAAGGACTCTCAGGACACACCTAGAGGGAAGCACCCTGAATTCCTGAGCTCCCCAGGATGGTCAAAGGAAACATCAGCATTGGGTTTTGTGTGAGTGTGAAATGAACTTGTTGCTTTAAGCCACTGGTACTTTGGGGATGCTCATTATAGCAGCTGGTAGTAGTTGATTAATCTACTGCTTTGCCTCAACAAGCATTTGTTAAAAGTGGAGTTTCCTGGCCACACAGCCTCACACCATGTCTGTGCAGCCACCCAGACCTAGTACTTCCAGGAACCTACAGTCTGGATGTGGAGAGGTGTTTGGGCATCAATTCCCATCAGCATGAAAAGCATCAATTAGTTAGATTGAATGGACTAACTATGAGCCTTGGAGCAACATAAAGATTCTTTGCTCATGGATAGAAATGGCATTAGTCAACATAGGGCAGCTTAATTTAATGAGGCAAATAATGGCTTTGACATAGCACAGTTGAGAGGGCAAGCGTTACTCTTTCCCTCAACCCTCACCCCATTAAGTCCTGTAGATTCCTCCTCTAGCTTTCCCATTGGTCTCCTTTCCTTCTCCACGGCCTAACCATGGTCAGTCCTTCTCATCTCTCAACAGAACTGCCCAAGGGCCTCTGGATTGGTCTCCTCTTTGCAGTCAGATCTGGCCAACACTCACTTTTACCTGTTCATCATTTCCCACACCTCAACCACATTCTAAAACCTACAACTGACCTCTTCATCACCTGCTGCCTTCAAGGGAAGTCCACACCCCTTACCTAACATTCAAGGCCCTTCAAGAAATAACTTCTGCTTCTCTCCCATCTTATCTTTCAAGAGTCTCCTTTGCTCACACAATATTTGGGAGAATCTAAGCCCCTCCTTGGGCAGTTCTGCATGCAAGACTTCGCTCATGCTTTTCCTCCCATTGATGCATGGCCAGCCTTCACTCAAATGCCACTTTTTCTCCCTCAGGAATCCTAACCAGATTGTCATCTGAAACACCACAGCCTCTTAGTTGTGTCTCTCTTAGGACTTCTCAGCCTGGGGGGGGGGTCTCTGAAAGCTGAGCCCCAAGAACAGGCTTGTGTGAGTTTAACTTATTTGGAAAGTGTTACCAGGAGGCATGTGTGGGGACTCAAGAGAGTAAAATGAGGAAGGAGGGTAAGCTAATACAAGGATGGGCTTGGCCATCATTCAAGGTCCTAAGAAATGAATCTGAGGATTGTCTATCTGGGGGAATGAAAGGTGGCCCCACAGGTACTAACCACCGCCCATCCAGGTTGCGCATGTGTGTCCTGAGCGGTTCCCTCTGATACTTCTCTCTGTGAGTTCCCAAAAGGCCAGCACAGGAAGTGAGAGGCATGCATTGCAGCCTCTGACCTGGCTCTGTCAGGTTGCATCTGCACAAAGCTGGTCAAACCCTGTGCAGAATGGGCTCGTGTGTGTTTAGTTTATTTGGCTGAAGTGACAGGGGTGCCAAGATATTTTACAGTGGTGCCTAGAGGCATCTGACACATGGCCCTTCTCCCAGGCTACCTGCTATTACCGATTTGTGTACATATTGTCTTCTTTGTCTAATCTGGGGCTGCTTTGAGATAGGGACTGCATTTTGTCCCCAGTACCCAGCATGAGTCCTGACACATAGTAGGACTCAAATATGCTGAATGAATAAATGAAAATGATTGCTTTTTTCCTGCAGAGGAAAAATGTGTAACATACCCAAAGAAAATCCTCCTTCAACATGAATTACAAAAGAGCAGGAGTAGGGTAGCTATGTCCAGAGAACACCCTGCACAAAACAACAACAATAATAATAGCTGATATTTACCCAGTGTTTTCTATGTTCTGGGGAGTGTGAGCTTTTTTTAGATGAGCTTATTTGATCTTCACCATAGCACAATAAAGAATTATCACCATTTTCCGCATTTTATAGGTGGAGTAATGGAGGCAGAGAGAGGTTAGCCACCTTGATTTCGGTCCTGTGATTGTGGGCAGTAGAGCTGAGAGTTGAACCTGGATAGTGGATGCCTGCATTTGGGTGCACACCCACCACATCAAGTGGCAGGAAATACCCTGGACATGGTAGGGGGGCTGCCTAAGATGTCCTCACCACTCAGACCCTGGAAGCTGGCAGGGAAAGATTTGCGAGAGTTTATTTTTGTTAAAGGTTTTGCTAAAAAGTCTGCAAAGGCATGTTATATGCTTACTAGGGGTCCAGTGCACAAATTCATGCACCTTGACAGGAACTGTGGGCCACGAGGCTGTGGTGGGCACAGGGGTGGGTCTCGGCCCATCCTTCACACCCCCACCATAGCCATGGTCTCCTGTCTGCCTGAAGTCCCACTCCTACTGTCACCACTCCCACTCACTGACAGCACTGGCCCTGCTTGCACCCACTGACAGCATGGAGCGATTGGTGCTGGAGCTGGCAGTGGGTGTGAGTGGTGGCTGCTGTCCCTAATCACCCTTCAGGAGCAGGGGGGTGGTGGTGGAGAAGCCCTCAGGGGCAATTGAGGCCAGCAGCCGCTTGCATCCACTGACAGCACTGAGTGATTAGGACTAGTGCCAGCAGTGGGTGCGAGCGGTGGCTCTGCTGCTGGCAGCAGGTGTGAGTGGGGCCAGAACTGGCAGCAAATGCAAGTTCTGGGCTTGACCACAACACACAGGAGCAAATAATTTTCAATAACCACCAGAGGCTCGCCCCAATGATAGTGACTGGTGCCCCACATTGGTCTGATGCCTGCTCCACCATCCCGCCACAGCCAATGCCTGCCATGTTCCATGCTCTGCCGCCTACTGCCCAGGCCCACCACGTTCTTCATGCACCTCCTAGTGGTCAGTGCACATCATAGCTACCAGTTGTTCAGTTATTCTGCCATTTTATTATATAGGACTAGAGACCTGGTACACAAAATATTAGCCTTTTATTATATAGGACTAGAGACCCAGTACACGGAATTCATGCACAGGGGGCGGGGGGGAGCCCTCAGCCCAGCCTGTACCCTCTCCAATCTGGGACCCCCTCAGGGGATGTCCCACTGCTGGTTTAGGCCTGGTCCCAGTGACTAACTGCATTCCCCCCCCCCCCACTCCCGCCAGCCTGATCGCCCTCACTGCCTCTGAGTGCTGTCCTGATCACTCCCAAGTGCCCCTCTCCTGCTAGCCTGGTTGCCCCAATTTCCCACCTGCCTGGTTGCTCTTAACTGCCCCTCTCACCTCCCGCCAGCCTGATCACCCCTATTGCCTCCCTATGCAATCCTGGTCACCTCCAACTGCCCCTCCCTCTAGCCTAGTCACCCCTAACTGCCCCCCCATGCCAGTCTGGTCATCTCCAACTGCCCCCCCCCCCACTGGCCTGGTTGCTCCCAACTGCCCCCCTCTGCTGTCCTGGTTGCCCCATGCAGCCTGCTGTTCAGTTGTTTGGTCGTCCCTCACTAACTCCCCTGCTGGCCTGGTCTCCTATGCAGCCTGCTTGTTCAGTTGTTTGGTCATTCCTCACTAAACTCCCTGCTAGCCTGGTCATAGGCAGCCATCTTGTGAGGGCGTGAGGGTCAATTTGCATATTACCTCCTTATTATATAGGATTAACTCCTGTCTATGCCCATAGGAAGGGGGTACAATGTGGGATTTTATCTTCTAAGTATTTTTTTCATTGTGTCTCTCTTTTCTTGCAAACCAATAAGAAAACGAGCATGCTGATTTGAAATAACAGGCAAAGGATAGTCACAGAAGGAATAAAAAGAACCAATAAGGACATATAAATTTTTCACTTTACTTATAAACAAAAAAGCAAGTTAAAACAATGATATGCAACTCTCCACCCCACGCCCAAAGCAGACTCCCAGTTTTCTTATTGAGATTATTGGCCAAGACCCCAAGAAACTGGTTCTCCCATTCACTGCGGGGACTCTTTCCAGGGGTAATTTGGCAATATGTATCCAAAGTCTTAAAAGTTCGTGCGTGCTTTGATCCAGCAGTTCCTTCTGGAACAGATCCTAAAGAAACAGCCGAGGATGTACGCAGAGATTTAATTATAAGTGTATTTACCAAAACATTGTTGATGGTAGTGGAAAAGCAAAGGGAACTCCAATGTCTGACAATCGGGCTGGTTAACATATCACAGTGGGTTAGTGAGCAGTCATTAAAAATGTTGTTGTGGAATAATATTTAATGGCGATGGAAAGATGTACATGATAAAGTGTTAAGGGAGAAGAAGCAGGTTACAAAACAGATGAACTCGTGGAGGCGATAAGACTTGTATATAAACAACTCCAACACAAGTGCTCAGAAAGACTCCAATCAACCTAGTCCCGTAGGAGAAAAAAAAAAAAAAGCAGAGGCCAGGTACCAGACTGTCCAGATGCAAACCACAGCTCCCTTAAAAACTGTGAGCTCAGGTAAGTGTGGCAACCTCTCTGAGCCTTTTTTTTCATCATCTGTAAAATGGATATTCCTAATAGTATTAATACAATAAGTCAGCCGATGTGAATTGTGTAGAAGTGTGCCTGGCATCTAGAAAGTAAGGTGTGAGTTTGTTAAACAAAAATGTCCAGTGCGATATCAGAAATATAAGGAAAGGCCCATGGAGAGAGACGCGTATCTTCTTGCCTGAGAAGGGCCAGCCTCAGAGAGGCAGTGGCACTTGTTTGGGTCTTGCATGTCATGAAGGGCTTCCAGTGATGGGGAGGGGCAGGTTGAAGGGAAGGCCTTTCTTCCCCAGCTTTCCCTCTGCACTGAGGGTCCTCTGCACCGAACCCCCTGGGATGCACATGGCTCACCGTGGGAGATTCTGTCTTGAGTTGCTCTACTCGGCTGCTCTGGCCCGGTCTTCTCTTTGTTTGTCCACTGAATCCCCAGTTTTGCTGAATGGAGCAGGATTGCCAGGCAAGTTTTAAGACAGCAGGTTGAGCTATTTTAAAAGAAACATGCAAGCTTTTTCAAGAGTTGAATTTTATTAAGCAAAGTAATCATTTTTATACAACAGGTTCTGATGAGCCGCAGTTTTGGCAATACATGTATCTTATCGAATTCTTGGACTTCAGAGCCTGGAGTGGCCATTTCAACCCCATCATGGGTAGATAGAGAGATGGTAACAAGACATTGAGGGAAGGGATGACCCAGAAAGTCATGACAGAACGAAGTCAGGGTCCAAGGATCTGGACTCCCAGTTGAACACTGGGAGGGCAAAGCTACAACTCTGATGCTGGCAATATGGGCACTAAAAGGAGACAGGGTTTTGGCTCAATATGAGGATGACTGCTTTCAAAGGAAACCTGTCCAGACCTGAAATGAGATACCCTAAGGTAGTGAGCTTCCCATCATCAGAGGCAGGTAAACCAAGACTGGAGGACTCTTGGGAAATGGTGCAGCTAGAATAATTGAGTTCTGAGTTTTCTTTAAATTCTGAGACTCCATTTGCTGTGATCTTTTATTGTTTTCAAATAAAACTGGTTTATTTTTTAGGTTAAAGAAACTTTTAATTACCTTTTTAATTCCCAAATTCTCTCTCTCTCTCTCTCCCTCGCTCTCTCTCTCTCTCATTGAGATTTCTTTTTCTATAATATACTCAGGTATTTATACAATGGGGGCAAATGTGAATTATTAACAAGTTGAGAGTATCTTTCTTTTTATTTATTTATTTATTCTATTGAATTATTGGGATTACATTGGCACTAAAATGATATAGATTTTAGTGTACAATTCTGCAACACATCATCTGCACATTGCACTTTGTGTTCATCACCCAAAGTCTAGTCTCCTTCACCATTTACCCCTATGTCTTAATCTCTTCACCTTTTTTCACCCAGTCCCCCAAACCTTTCCCCATCTCCTATTCCCTGACAACTGTCAGTCTTTTCTCTGTATCCGTGAGTCTGTTTCTCCTTTGTTTGTTTATTTTGTTCATTAGATCGCACATACAAGTGAAATCATATTGTATTTGTCTTTCTCTGGCTGGCTTATTTCACTTAGCATAATACCCTCTAGAATCTACATCCATCCATGCTATCGCAAAAGGCAAGATTTCCATCTTTTTGATGGCTGAGTAGTAGTACTCCATTGTGTAAATATACCATAGCTTTTTCAATCTTTCATCTTTTAAAAAACTAATAATTTTTAATAATAAAATATTTGAAACATGCACAAAATGAAGGTAGAAATAATGTAAGAGACACTCATATCTCACCACCCAGGTTTGAAAGGTTAATATTTTGTTGTATTTATTGTAACCCACTCTTCTTTTTCTAGGGAAGAAAAATGACAGAAATAGCTAAAGTCCCCACCTTTTCTGTCCTCCCCAGAGGTGGCTATTAACTTGATGTGTTTTTAATTATTCCATACCAGTTTTTACATTACATATCGCTTACTGGAGATATATATATATATATATATATATATATATATATATATATATATATATATATATAGTAAGCGATCTGTAGTATCACTTTTGCGTTTATTAATTATACCATATTGACTGTGTCTTTTCGCAACTGATGTTTTTCATTGAATGTTATGTTTTTGAGACTTACTCATGGAGAGGCATGAACTTTTAGTTAATCTATTTCAACAGCTGTGTAGTAGTGTATTGTGTGAATGAACTGCATTTGATTTACTTATATTTTCCATTCATGGACATTTAGGTTGCTTTCTAATTTTTTTTTTCTATAAAAATATCTAAAGGTGGACTTGCTGGGTCATATTCTGTGCGCATTTTCAACCTTACCAGATGTGAACCATTTACTCTTTCAAGGGGTGTGCCTATTTACAGCCTCATCGGAAGTGAAAGAGCTCCTGATTCCTCCTCCCAGCCAGTTGACTTTTGCCAATCTGATGAGCGCGAAGAGTCATCTCCGAGTTCCTTACATTTACTTTCTCTCTCCCCGTCCCTCCCTACATATTATACTTAGACCTCTAGATATCTTTGTCTGCTCTTGAGTTTAAAAGAAACACAACATTTCACCATTATGTATATTTGCTATTGACTTTTGATGGATAGGACTTATCAGGTTAAGGTTTTCTTTCTGGCTTCTTAAGTTTTTTTTTTTTAAATGATGAATTAGTGTTGCTGAATTTTATCAAATGCTTTTCCCAAACCTATTGAGATGATCACATGGCTTTTCTATTTTAATTTGTAAATCTGGTGAAGTACAATGATAGATTTGCTTTTTGCTTTGGTTCCTTTTAAATATGTATTTCAGCTATCACTGAAGCTCCATATGTTTTCCCTCCCTCCCTGGAGGCAAATACCACCCCAAATTCAGTGTTTCTCATTCTCATGCATGTTTTCATGTGGTGGCTACATATGTATGCATCATAAACAATATGGGGTATTGTTCTGCATGTTTTCAAAGTTTATAGAGATGGTATCTTACTGTGCATATTCTACAGCTTGCGCTTCCATTTTGATAGTTGAGGCTCCAGTTTAGTTCATTCTGGTTGCTATCTGACATTGCGTCCATCATTACAGGCAGCATCGTGTTACTACAATTTATTTCTTCTTTTGCTCAGGAACACTAAAGTTGCTTCTAATTTTTAGCTATGCAAACAATAGCATGGATAAATCCTATCTAATAAAGAGGTAATATGCAAATTGACCAATGCTCCAACACACAAGATGGCTATCCCATGTGGTCAAAGATGGCCACCCCCATTTGGATACAAGATGGCCGTCACAAGATGGCTGGCAGAGGAGGGCAGTTAGGGGCAATCAAGAGCCAGCAAGGGAGGGAAGTTGGGAGGGACCAGGCCTGCAGGGGGAAGCAGTTGGGAGTGACCAGGCCTACAGGGGAGAGTAGTTGGGGGTGACCAAGCCAGCACAGGAGCGCAGTTAGAGGCAACCAGGCCTGCAGAGGAGGATAGTTAGGGGTGACTATGCTGGCACAGGAGGGCAGTTAGGGGCAATTGGGACAGCAGGGGAGGGGTGTGGTTAAGGGGTGATCAGGTTGGCAAGCAGAAGTGGTTAGGGGCATTCAGGAAGGCAGATAGGCGAGTAGTTGGGAGCCAGCAGTTCTGGATTGTGAGAGGGGTCCCAGATTGGAGAGGGTGCAAGCTGGGCTTAGGAACTCCCCCCTCCCATGCATGAATTTTGTGCTCCGGGCCTCTAGTATTCTTATAAAGATGCCTCTGCCCAGGGCACAACTGCCTTGTTGGGCCATAGGATATGATCCCTTCAAATACAGCAAACTGCCCCCAAAAGCACTCTCCCAGAAGTAGAAGTAGGGATCTGTTTTTTCACATCTTCACCAATACCTGGTGTTGTCAGGTGTTTAAATGTTTGCTGCTCTGATGGCTATAAAATTGTATTGCATGATTATATTAATTTGAATCTTACCAATTTACTAATATGACTGACATTCTTAAACAGTATATATATATATATGGTTATGTATATTTTTACCACATTGCTGTTCACATCTTTGCCCCCCCTCTTTCTTACTGATTTGAAGAAACATACATATATATTTGGAATGCTATACATATATTCTGAATATATGTATATTGAGAATATATATATATATATTCTGAATGCTAATCATTTGTTGGTCATATGTATTACAAAAATATTCTCCTAGTCTGTGGTTTGAGCTTAAGACATAACTGTTCAGTATAATTACGAAGCAAATACTCATGGAATTTACCTTCCAATTTAAGAAGCAGAGTTGCCAGCTCCAGAAATCCCCCATGTGTCCCTTCCTAATAATATTTATTCTCTCCCGGAATTAACTACGGTCTTGGTTTTTATTTATACATTCTTGTTTTTGATATTATTTAGCCACCTACGTAGACGTCCCTAAACACTATAGGTTCATTTTTTCCTGCTTTTTGAGCTTTAAGTAAGTGAAATCATTTTGTAGCTTTTCTTTTGTGTCTTGTTTCTTTGACTCAACATATGTTTGTAAAATTAATTTTTGGTTCCTCATTTTCATAGCTGATGGTATTTTTTTTTCAAATGAACAGTCCACAATTTATCCATCCTACTGTTGATTTGTGTTTTTCCTCCACTTTTTTACTATTTCAAACAATATCACAGTGAACATTCTTGTACATGTCTCCCAGTACCCGTGTACTCGAGTTTCTCCGGGGGCCATCCCTTGGAGAGGGATTACTCAATCATCAGGTATGCGTGTCTGCAGCTTCATTAGAGAGTGCCAAACTCCTTTCCAAAGTGGCTGTTGTAGCTTGCCTTGCACTTTGCTTATGGTAGCTATTGTTGAGCAAAGTTTTTAATTAAGATCCAGTCAAATTTATCAGTATTTATCTTCTTACAGTGTCTTGTTTAAGAAATCTTTTCTCTACCCTGAAGACATTTTTCTATTTTTTTTCCCTAAATGTTTTTTTTTAAAGTCTTGCTTTTTCTACTTACGTTTTTAATCTACCTGGAAATGATTTTGATATACGATGAAAATGTAGGCATCTAGTTTTACTTTTTCCAATAAGGATGGGCAATTGTCTCAGTGCCATTTATCAAAGAATTCATTCTTTCTCAATTGATTTGTGACATCATCTCTGCTACATATCAAATTTCCATTTCAGGCTAGATCTTTTTATTGAGAAGAGTTTACTTTTGTTTACCATTGTTTTTTAAGGGCTTGAATCATTCAGGTACCTATTTGTTCTTGTTTTAAGATATTACTTTATTGGTTTTAGAGAGAAAGAGGGAGAGGGGGAAAGAGGGGAGAGAAAGAGAGAGAGAGAGAGAGAGAGAGAGAGAGAGAGAGAGAGAGAGAGAGAGATCAGTTTGTTGTTCCACTTATTTATGCACTCATTGATTGATTCTTATATGTGCCCTGACCCGGGATTGAACACACAACCTTGGTGCAACCTTGGCATATGGGGATGATGCTTTAACTAACTGAGCTACCTGGCCAGGGTTCCTATTTCTTCTTGAGCTAATTTTGATAATTCTTATTTTCTAGAAGTATAACATTTCTTTAGGTTTTCAAATTTAAAACAACAAAGTTCATTGTATTACATTGTGATTTTAAAGTCTCTTTAGTCCCAATTTTTAGAAATTTATGCCTTTTCTCTTTGTCCCCTTGTTCCATTGGTCTTGTTGGCAATCTATTTTAATAGTTTTTCTTAAAAAGAAGAGAAGTAGCTTCTGTTTTTGCAGATCTTTTCTATTGTTTTATTTTTATCTGACTAATGTCTACTCTTAATTTTAATATTTCTTTTTTATCTTGTTTCTGTTTATGATCATTTTATTTATTCTTAAGTTAAACTGCAGTCATTTATTTTTTTATCTTTTAAACATTTTTAATCAGTGCATTTACAGTTACAAATTCTCTCCTAAGTTCTCTTCTAGCTACCTAGTATTAACATGCAGCCTTTAAAGACAGCCCCATGCTAAATATTTTGTAATTTTTATTGTTTTGTCCTCTTTCATAATGAGTTATTTAAGAATGCATTTAAAAGTTTTCAACATGTTTGTTTTGCTTTGAATTAACTTTTATGGTTGCTTTCTAATTTAGTTTTATTGTCACAAGAAAATTGCTCTTGTAATGTCTATTCAATTTCAGTATTAGGACAATGCTGGCCTCATAGAATGAGTTGGGAAGTGTTCCTTCAGCTCCTATTTTTTGAGGAATTGTAGAGAATTAATATTATTTCTTTTATTAATGCTTGGTAGAATTTAGTAATAAAACCATCTGAGTCTGGAGTGAGTGTTCCTTATTTTGAAAGACATTAAGTATTGGTTTAATTTCTTTAATAGATAAAGGCTTATTCAGATGATCATTTGTGAGCTTTGGTAGTTCATGTTTTTCAAAGAATTTATTCATTTCATGTAAGTTATCAAATTTGTGAGCATAGAGTTGTTCATAATATTCTTTTATTATTCTTTTGATGCCCATGGGATCAGTAGTGATGACTTTTCTTTCATTTCTAATATTGGTAATTTCTGTTCTCTCCTTTTCTTGTTTGGCCTTGTTAGAGTTTTATTCTTTTTTATTTCATTTTCATTATTTTAACTTGTATTTCTTAATCATAACTGAGCATAGATTGTATATTTATAAGCCATTTAAATTTCAACTTTTCACTAAAAAAACACTCGTTTTTAAATTTTTAAAGGTTTTTATCCAGCTTTGAGGTATGATTGACAAATCAGAATTGTATATATTTAAGATGTACAATGTGATGCTTTGATATATGCATAGATTATGAAATGATTACCATAGTCAAGCTAATTAACATATCCATCACCTTACATAATTCCTTTTGTATGTGTGCATTGATAACACTTTGGTAAATTCTTTTAGCAAATTTCGCATGTATAGTACATTATTAACTGCAGTCACCATGCTGTACAGTAGGTCTTCGGAACTTGTTTATCTTATAACTGAAAGTTTGTACTTTTTAATCAATATATTCCCCTTTCCCCCACTCCCCACTCCTATACTCTATTGCTACAAGTTTGATTTTATTTTAGATCCCACAGATAATTAAGCTCATGAAATATTTGTCTTGCTGTGTCTGGCTATTTCCTTCTGTCCTTCAAGTTCATCTATGTTACAAATGGCAGGATTTCCTTTTTTTAAGGTTAAACAATATTCCGTTGATGTCCAATCCAAAACATACTTACCAAGACCAATGTTAGGGAGCTCCTTCATGTGTGTCTCCTAGGAATCTTACAGTTTCAGGTCTTAACTTTAAGTCTTTAATCAATCTTTGTGTATGGTATAAGATACAAATTCAATTTAATGCATTTGCATGTGGATATCCAGTTTTCTCAACACTACTTATTGAAGAGACTGTCCTTTATCCATTGTGTGTTCTTGGTATCTTTGCTGAAAATTAGTTGGCCATATATGCATGGGTTTATTTTCTGGGTTCTCTATTCTCTTACATTGGTCTATGTGTCTGTTTTTAATGCCAGTACCATACTGTTTGAGTTACTATAGCTTTGTAATATAATTTGAAGTCAGGAAGTGTGATGTTTCCAACTTTATCCTATATAATAAAAGCCTAATATGCTAAATGTCTAGTTGTCCGGTCATCCATTCAACCAGTCAAACTGTAATATGCTAATGATATGCTAAGGCTGCTTAACCACTTGCTATGACTTGCACTGACCACTAGGGGGCAGATGCTCTTACTGGAAGATTATCTTGCTTCTGGGGTCCGGCTAATCAGGACTGAGCAAGACTGGCTGGACACGCCCTGGAGCCCTTTCTCTGTCTCTCCCTGGCTGGCCAACTCCCCATGTCCTTCCTGGCCCTGATTGTGCACTAGGGTCCCTCAGCTTGGCGTTTTGTAATAAAATCATCTTCTTGCAATTTGGAACCCCTCAGGGGATGTTGGAGAGCCGGTTTCCATTCGATCCCACAGGCCAGGCTGAGGGACTCCACTAGTGCATGAATTTGTGCACTGGGCCTCTAGTTCTTATAGAAGATTGCTTTAGCTATTCAAGATCTTTTGTGGTTCTATATAAATTTTAGTTTTTTTCCTGTTTCTGTGAAAAAATGCCATTGGAATTGCATTAAATATGTGGATAGCTTTGGATAGAATAAACATTTTAACAATGTAATTTTAATTAACAGACATGGGTATCATTCTATTTATCTTCTTCAATTTCTTTATTCAGTATTTTATAGTTTTCAGTGTACAGATCTTTCACCTCCTAGTTAAATTTATTTCTAAGTATTTCATTCATTTTGATGCTATTAATGGAAATGTTTTCTTAATTTTCTTTTCAGATAGTTTGTTGTTAGTATATAGAAACACGACTGATTTTTGTATGCTAATTTTGTATCCTGAAACTTTACTGAATTCTTCTTTTGCCTTTAACAGTTTTCTTTGATGGAGTCTTTAAGGGTTTTCATACACAAGATAATGTCACCTACAAATAGAGACAATTTACTTCTTCTTTTCTAATATGGCTTCAGAGATTTATCAATTTTATTGATTTTTCCCCCTAAAGAACCAACTTTGATTTTGTTGGTTTTCTCTGCTTTAAATTTCACCAATTTCTGCTCTAATTATTATTTTTTATGTTTGCTTTAGGCTTAAAGTGCCCTTATTTTTCTGATTTTCTAAGGTGGAAGTTTAGGTTGTTGATTTTTAATTTTTTCTTTTTTTTTCTAATATGTACATTTAATGTTATACTTTTCCCTCTAAGCACTGCTTTCACTGCATTCCACAAATATTGATGAGTTGTATTTTTATTTAGTTCAGAATGTTTAAAAAAATTTTCTTGGTATTTCTTTTTGACCCATGTGTTATTTAGAAGTAATAATACACAGATGTTGCTTTAAGCTATTACATTTTGGGATACTTTATTACACAGCAGAGCTAACTGATACCTAAATTGTAGCTAACTGATGCTCAGTCATTCAACAAACCTTTGTGAAGCACATGTTTTGCTTCCATGGGCTTGTGAAAAGCCACCATTCTGGTTCTGTTGGCATGACCAAGATTACCCCACTGTGTGCTTGTCCAGAACTTCACGTCCCTATGGATAGGATTACCCTAATGCTCCACTGGCTTGGCTGGCCCCTGATCCCTGCAAAGTTCTTTCCAGCACCCTCTCTTGCTAGGTTCCTTCTCTGAATGGTTGAATCACTTTGAGTCACTATACCTCACCTAGGGCATTTCCTGTGACCTAGCTATCCACTGCTTCACCAACATGGTCACATGGTGGACCTCTTGGGTATGAGCACTGGCCTCACATATGCATCGGTTCATATGCACCTGTCCATTGTGGACATTGCATTGACAGACAGATGAAGTGTTATCCTCTGTAAGGGTTTGCTTCCTGTATCAATTTACCAGGGCTGCCATGAGGAAAAGTATTACAGGCGGAGAGGCTTACACAACAGGAATTGATTTTATCACAATTTTGGAGGTCAGAAGTTCAAGATCAAACTGTTGAAAGGGTTCGTTTCTTCTGAGACCTCTCTCCTCAGCGTTGATGGCCATCTTCTCCCTGTATCTTCATAATGTTTTCTCTCAGTGCCAGTCCGTGGCCAAATTTCCTCTTCTTATAAGGACATCAATCCTATTGGATTCAGGTCCACCCTAAAGACCTCATTTTAACTTAATTTCCCCTTTAAAGACTCTATTTCTAAGTATAGTCACACTTTGAAATATTGGGGTAGGACTTAAACATATGAATTGTTGGGGGCACAATGACCCCCACAACAATGGTCATACTCAAATTTAACTTTCCTTATCTCCCTCTGGCCCATGTAGTTGCGGACTGAGCTTGCTGGCCTTCAAGCCACTTGAACAGTGACAGTTGAGCTCACATGGATATTGCTCCCCACATAGAGTCTCTTGGTCATTACAACTTTGAGATGATAATGCCCAGTCTTCCTCTCTTCACATTTGTTCCACATCGGTTGTCATACTTGTTTGCAACAGTCGTCATGGTCAAAGTTGCTAAAGGCCCAAATGATACCACGTGCTTGCTGAGACCACATCCACAGAGGCGCTCCCTGGGATGCCTTGCCCTGGAGGCAGTAGCTGTTCTTCCCAAAGGCGCCTGTTAGAAGGTTATGACCAGAGGTGAGCCTGGAAGTGGTGCTGCAGAGGAGACAGGCGGTGCCCACATCGGTCCCTGGGGGAACCGCAGGGATGTCTGCTAAGAGGAAGCCAACACCCGGGAGGCAGCCTAGTATTGCAGAAAGGGCTTTGGAATGAAGCCGTTCGATCCTGACTCCGTCCGTCGCTTGCTAGTTATGATCTTGGGCAAGTCATTGAACCTCTTTGAACACTGGGTCCCTTATCTATACAGCGGAGAAAGTACCCCTACCTCACAGAGCTGTTGTAAGGGCCAATAGTGCCAAGCACTGTGCCTTCCCCCCACCCACATAGGGGACCCATATGTGGGGTGACTGAAAGGAGAATGACCCCAAGCTGGGAAGATACAAGAGGCCCATTGAAACTTTTGGAGGATACCGACATCTCATGAGGTGGTTGAATAACGTCAGCTTGAAATACTATCCAGAATTTTATTTCTCCTTAATCTCTCTCCTATGTGCATGTGCTTGTGCGCACACACACACACACAGATACACAAGATGCATATTGAACAAGTAAGCACCATTCACAGGCCTGTGGACACACACACACAGACACACACACACACACACTCACACGACTACATAGAGCACACACTTCCAAGCACACACTTCCAGGCACATAGGAACTCATGCAGCCCCAGGTGCTCCTCTACAACAGACAGGCACACATACACAAGTGTGCACATGCAAACACTCACAATCCCAGTCCGTGTGGCTGTTTCCCTCCATAAAATAGAATCTTGAATTAGTCAAAGTATGGTCTTCTATATACATATAAATATTGGAGCCCATAATATAGATCTAAATGTTGGAGATCATGTGTGGAGTTCTCCACCTCCCCCGCCCCAATAGATCTAAAATTAAATACTCAGAAGGGGAAAACGCAAGCAGAGAACAGGAAGCCATACATACAGATTGTAATCACCACCCAATGTTGCTGGTGGAGAGAAATGGATGTTGAGCATTGAATGTTAAAAATTGTGTTGAATTAGATAAGAAAATCCCGTGTAGACTTTGTTAATGATTCATAATCAGCTAATAAGCTCATCTTGAGGAGAATAATGATCCGCGGACCTGTTGGCTCGTTTATCACTGTGTTTTACAACATTGGCAAAGAAACTAATTAAATCCCCGCATCATTACAGAGAATCCCTTTTAATAGAGATACAATGATGCACTAGAGGCTACAGATTACGCTGCAAATTGTACCAAGAGATTTTGGACAGCGGGTTTTAATTAACATGTGAGCCAGAAGCAGCTCGCTTAAATAATAACCAGCACTGGAACCATCTGCAAGGAGGAGGCAGGCAGTCGGAGGAGGCAGGGACTGAGGCCCAGGAGGCGAGGAGAGCATAGGCTGGGGCTGGGGCTGGGGCTGGGGCTGGGGCTGCAGCTGGGGGGTGTTAAGAGTTGGGGCTGCAGGGAGAGGGGAGAAACCGAGGTGTAGTTGAGTCCAGAAGGGACTCAAAAACTGGGGCATGTCAAGGTCAAGAATCAGGCCAGGTGAACGCAGCCATTGCTGGGTAGTTGGAAACAGGGTCCACACGGAGGCAGAGCCCAATGAGCTCCAGACAATCCCTTGTTTTGGAAAAACAAAACCCAGAGACCCACCTGTGAATGAGCACCCCCAACACACCCCTCTTGGATCGGTATCTGGCATGGATTCGTCTCCCTACTTGGGAGCCAGGACACCGTAAGTGGCACAGCCAATGAACGAGCCTTTGGGAACCAGAGTCCAAGACTGTTCCTTTACGATCGTCTGTAGTCTGGTTTTCAAGAAGAAACTTCAGCCAGTAGGGCAGCAGGCGGACAGAAGACAAGTGAGCAAAAAGGCAGATGACTAAAGGATAAAGCAGGGAACTCTGCTTGGCCATCAGTTGCGTAGCATTCTGGGAAGTGAGTTCCTGGCAAACACAGGAGAACTTTCTTATTTAAAGGCAAATGTTCATCCCGGTGGGAGGCCTAAGCCTCTCTCCTTGCAGGGGCTGCTCCCACTGAGCTGGGCTTCCTGAGGGCTTAGGCCTCGGTGCGGACTGCCCAGGTCACCCGGCACCTCCTCAGCCTTAGCCTGAGCGACTTGTCATTAATTCTCCTTGGCAGTCCCCGAGTCTGGGACGCTCCTGTTTCCTTCTCAGGATCCAGGCTTTCCTTTGCAGGCTGAGGTTCAACGCCACGGTGGCCTGTGCCACAGGCAGCATCACCGCCTTCAAAGAGGCTTTTCTGACAGTCGTGTGCAAGATCAAGTGTCTGTGCAGGCAAGACACGGGAAAGAATTCTCCCCAAGTTCATGTCCTCTCTCCGAGAAAATAAGCTGAAGCTTCCTCCACCGAGGCTTGTATATTATTATTTTTTTTTAAAGATCAGCAGCAAAATGATTCATAAAACCTTGGAAACAGATTTCATGTTAAGCCTCAAAGAACAATAGCTCATTGTGTACTGAGACTCCCACCTAATATTCTGCCAAGAGCGTGATGTTAGCTCCTTCGAGATGGAGCTGCACCCAGCAGTCATTTCCCAGCCTGCAGTTCTCCTGGGTCCCATGGCAACAATGCACAGATCAGCCCGGCTTCTCTCTAGCATCCCAGGCAGCACTCACCATTGTGCCCAGGTTCCAGGACTACCCAAGAGGGCTTGGGCACTATTCATGTATTGGAGATATTGCCAATACTCCTTGCACACACACACATACAGACACAGACACATACACATTCCTCTTGCTCTTTGCAACACTGAGGCTGAGAATACTGAGCCACTGGGCCCTTCCCCGCTCCTGTTAGCCCTGTCTAGGTGAGTAGTCACATGGGCCACACCTTTCCTCTCTCCTCCATCTTCTCACCTGCAGTTGGGTATTTTTTAAATATTTTATTTTTATTGATTTCAGAGAGGAATGGAGAGGGAGAGAGAGGTAGAAATATCAATGATGAGAGAGAATCATTGATTGGCCGCCTCCTGCACATCCCATACCGGGAATTGAGCCCACAACATGGGTATCTGCCCTGACTGGGGATCAAACTGTGCTCAACCACCGAGTCACGCTGGCTGGGCGTGCAGTGGGTCTTCATCCCCAGAGGAAACAGAAGTCAGATGCCATGCAGTTCAACCTCCTCACTCCATAAAGAGGAGAGAGAGATGCACTTCAGAGAAGTGACTGTTATCATGAATATCAGAGCAGGGAGCAGGACCAAACACACGAGTGGACTCCCTCAGAGTGTGTTCTCCTGGACAGGCACTGCTCCACTGTGCACAAAGGGGGTGTCATGTCATCCTTCTAGCTGCCTCACTGGGAATTCTGAAGGACACCAGCATTGTTGCTTCTAGCTGGTCTCTGCCTCCCGTCCAGCCCCCCCCACCCCCCCCCCCCCCGCAGGTCTTCAGGCTCCTGTCGTGATCCTCTCACCCTTGAGCTCTGAAGCTGTCAGAGCCTCGAGCATCACTTACCTACGAAGTCAGGTCTGAGGACTTCCGATCTGGAAGGGATTGTCAGGGTAAGCTGGTCCAACACGCTCATTTTGATAGATGACAACATGGAGGCCCTGGGATGTTGAGCTGGGTGAAGGGAGGGACTTGTTGGAAGATCAACAAGTTCTGGGTCCTAGAAACAGGATTTATTAGAGTTTTATTACCAAAAGCTGCTACTGACTTTGGTGGACAGAGGAAGGGAAGATGATTGCTAATTAAGCTGAACCCTAACCTTGGGCAGTGGCGGGAAGGAGGCCATGCCAAGTTTCCTCCTTGTGGTGCCTACAGATCAGCATCTCCCCCTCTTTTCCCTAACAGGGCCCAGGGCTGACCAGCAATTCTAGGCAGCCAGATCCCCACCTTGCACTGTGGGCAGGAAGCTGGAGTCAGCCAGACTTGGTTGTGAATCCCAACTCCACCCCTTAACTTAGCACCAGTACAGCCACTATCATTAGGGGGGTGTATGCTGGGCTGGCTCATAAAAACTGCTTGCTCCATTGCAGGAATTTGGTGAACCAATCGTTAAACACAGCCATCATTAAATATTAAATTATATAGACTTATAATTAATAAATTACATTTAAAACAAAGGCAATAAACACTAAAAAGCAATAATTCTATTTCTAATTATTTTATTATCAACTAGACTCTAGAGATTACTCCAGAGGCTGTTTATGTCTGTTGTTGTCTGAATGAAGTACTATACAATGTGTGTTACCCCGCATCTTCCAAATCTATGTTCAGAGATGTCACAGTAATAGTTTGACATCAGCCATGGTAGGAGTATTTACACCCCAGAAATCAGCAAACACTACAAATCTAGGCAGTGGCTTCTTGTTCTTGTTTTTCTTCTTTTTAAATATGTTCTTTTTTTTATCGATTTGAGAGAGAGAGAGAGATGAGAGAGACATATCTATCAGTTGCCTCCTGTACTCATCTCATTCCCCAGGACTCAACCAGCAACCTGGGTATATGCTCTAACCAAGAATTGAGCCAGCAACATTTTGGTGCATGGGACGATGTTCAACCAATGGAGCCACACTGGCCAGGGCTTATTCTCATTTCTGATCTCCTCCTCCCCCTCCTCCCCCTCCTCCCCCTCCTCCTCCTCCTCTTTTTCCTCCTCCTCTTCCTTCTTATTCACATTAATTTACCAGCACTCCTTAATTGTATTTGACCCTTCCAACAACCCTAGGAGATAGAAGTTCTTCTTTTACAGAGGAGGAAGCTGAGGCGTAGAGAGTGAAGTGCTCTCTCTCAGGTCACACAGCTCCTGAGTCTTAGAGTCAGGAGCTGAACTCACACATGCCTACAACTCCAGTCAAGGGTTTTAATTATTTTTTAATTTTTATGTTTAGCAATGTGTGGTTGCAATGCTGTTCCCTTCCAGGCCACGTGAGTAGGAGGCCCTCATCTGAGTTACCGTGATGTAAGAGACTGGGTGTGGTTGCAGTTGTGATGTAGGTCCTACAAGGTCTAAAAGGGGCGGCAGAGGCAGAATCTCAAGGAGGTGGTGTGAGCTGTGGGAAGGGTACCCACCAGGAAGGAAAAGAAGCCTGGATTGAAAGCTTAGCTCTTCGCCAGCTCTCTGCGGACACTGACTAGCCAGCTAGCTTCTGGGTTCTCATCTCTACAGCAGAAATAATAACATCCTACAGGGTTGGTTTGAGAATTAAATAAGTGAATATTCCCAAAATGCCTGGCATGGCATTCCACACAAGTATGAATGAAATATATGTTTTCTTCCTTTTTCTCTTCCTTTCTCATCTTTCCTCTCACCCTCTCTCTTTTCCTCTCCACTTAACGATAACAATTATCTGTTGTCATCCAGCCAATAGCCTGAGCACACTGATATTGCACAGGCTACTTCCCTCTGGGGATGGCATCTTTGGTTTTGGTGCCAACTCTTGGTCCACAGTTTTTCCCAAGGCAGGGGTAAACTGACGCTTCCTGCCAGCCGGTGGGTTCTGTGGTGCTGCAGTGGGCTTCATGAAGCTTCAAAGGCAGAGGGGAGAGAAGGTAGAAGTCATAAGAAGCCAAGTCTAGGATGCCAAAAGCATTCAGCGCCATGCACCCATGCCCTGCCCTATTTGCTTCACAGAGGCCATCAGCATACTGCTGTGGTCTGACTCCATCCTAAGGTACCTTTACGGCTGCCACCACAATGCCCAGTGCACCAGATGTGGCCACTCATGGGCCCCTGCCACATCCCTAGTTTGGACATTGAGGACCCACACTCACCACGCAGTGGCTGTAGACCACCTCCTGTGTCTCCCCTTCTTTCCAGTGTCCCCATCATCAATGTATCCATACCCAAGCCCACACCTGTCTTCTTGCCTTCCACGTAGGAGGCAGAGCTCTTCTGTCCAGCCCTGCTTCCAGCCCCCCGCCCCAAGGCTTCCCATCCATCCTGCTCTGCCAGTCACTTTTTCTCTGTCTCATAGCTCCAACCTCATGCTTCCTATCCCTCTCTCCTGGATATTTCTTCTTGGGTTATGAACAAACTAAACATTTTTGTCTAAAAATAATATATCTCTCCCTCAACCCAATGATTATTTATCCTCCTTCCTTTTTTTCTCCCTTCTTCTTAGCAGATTCTTGGAAGGGTGGGCCTTGTCTCCACTTCCTCACCTCCCTCTCACTACTGTCCCACCATACTCATCTTCATGCTCATGGAAACCAATCTCATTAAGGCCTCCATGTTGCTTTTTCTGAATCTAACGGTTATTTCCAGCCTTTTCAGGACCTCTCTGAGTTACTTGGCCCCTTGTCGTTCTCTCCTGCCTCATGTCCAATGTCCCTGGATCTCCTGTCTTTGCCACTGGTTCTTCCAGTCTCGTCTGCTTCAGCCCCTTCTACCCTTTAGTGTTGGTGATCCGCAGGGACATGTCTTCACATCTCCTTTCTGCATGATACCCACTGTCCCTGAGCACTCTCATTCTCCCCCTCCCATGGCCTCAGGTCCCACGGGCTCTGGATTCAGCAACCCAGGTTTCTCTACTAAGCTTCAGCATGGCTCATCAGTGACACTCAGGAGCTCAAACACCCACATCCAAAAGCTATTATTTCCTCTCGAATCTCTACTTCCTTCTACATTCTGCTCACCGGCATCTCTCCAGATACCCACATAAGAAACCTGAGTGTTATCCCAAGTTCCTCTTTCTTTTCTTGTCCAACAGATCACCCACTGCTATTGCCTCTACCTTTCAAAAATCTCTCAAATTTATCTACGTCTCTCCATCCTCACACCAGCCAGTCTTGTTTCTTATTTAGAGAATTTCAGCAATCTCTTAACTAGTCTCTCAATGTCAAGTCTTACTCTACCTTCAACCTTTCTCACTACTTCCCAGTTAAAATATAGATTGCAGCTGTGTGAAACTCTCCAATGATCTCTCTACTGCTTTCAGGGTAACCCCCAAACTTTTTATGGAATATAAGGCTCATATAATTTCACCCCATGCACACCTCCTTACCATTGTCCCTTGCTGCTAACACTTTAGACCTTTAGTTCTAATTCTGTAAAAAAAAAAAAAAAAACACCTTGCAGTCCCCAGAACATAAAATGGTTACTCTTACCCTAGAGTAGGCCTAGAGTGAGCCTAGAATGTAAGCTCAATGCAGACAGGGATTTGGGGCCCTTTTGCTCACTGTTATGTCTCCAGCTTCTAGAACAGCACCTTGTAGAGAGAGCCAGTAAATAAATGCATAAATACCTTGTTGTGTTTTTTTTTCTGGAGATGCCTCTCCCACTTACTTTTACTCATTTTGTAAAACTCAGCTCAGACATCCCCTCCTCCAAATACCTTCCTTGGGCCAGTGACCCACCTCTCCTCCCTCCACACCCTTTCCTTTCACTTCCCTAGCACTCACATCACATTGTGTGCTTTTTTTCAGAGCCATATCTCCTCTATCTAGGTACCTCCTGCCAACCACAGAACTTGGCACCCAGTAATATTTTTCCAATAAATGCTTGGTGAGTGAATGACGTGCTGATGAGTGCTCTAAGTTCATTTCTTCTCATGCCCACCATCCTCCCTTTTCCTCAGTGACCACAACTCCCAGCTCAGATTCCCCTCCCAATGCCTCCAACATGATCCTTCATGGCTTCATTATCTCAATAGGAACTTTTCAGAACCAAAGGGTGTGCACTCTGGCTTGATGCATCTGAGGACAATACTATCCAAAGGTTCCTTTCCAGGGGTCTAGGACCGATCTCAAGACTTGGTCTATGGTGTTGTTGGGTCTTTCTGGTGTCTGCTTCAGGGACTCCAAAAACAACCCAATCTCTCTGGGGAAGGAACCCCTAAGACTAAGGCGAAGAAAGGGTCATGGTGAGTCTATTCCTACAGTCTGGGATCTGGAAATGCTTCTCTTCTAACAAGGAATTGGCATGATAGTCATGAAACTGAGACAAGAACCCTCTGTTACTTGGGAGCACAACCGAGCCAATAATTCACCCCAAGAATGCCTCATGCCTTTTCACTGTCTCCCATGGGGAAGGAAAAGACTGCCTATGTCTTTACTTTCCTGATTAGGATAGTATCAAAGAGAGATGAACCCAATCTGGAAAAGAATCCTGTTGTTAGTCACCCATTGAGCCTGCAGTCAGTCCTGAAATTCCACTGACTCCCCGCCCCCCCCCCCCAATTCCTTTGCCTTTTCCATATCCTGTTCAATTTCTACAAACCTTCTCTTCATCATCAATAGGCTCTACACCGTGCTACTTCTCTTATTTCTCTTTATTTATTCTCCTGTAGATGCCCATCCTTGACCTCATGGTCAGTTTTTCCATCAATAGTCTCACAATCTTGAAATCTCCTTTATGTCTTTGAGTCTCCATGGCTCTGTGCTAATTCTGAACTCTGGCAAAACCATTTTGCTGGTTCTTTTCCTTCCTGAGCAGAGCCAGGAAGCCTTGTAGATTGAGTCTCCTAAGGTCCTGTGTGAGGTACTCTCCAATCCTTTTATTTTGAGTGACCCCTAGTTAAGAGCCCTATTGTGGCCACTCCAAATCTTCTTCACTACTCTCCAGGCACGGGACTGAGACAAATAAGAAATCCTGATTCTTCTCAGAAAACCAAACAAGGAAAGGTTGAAGTGTCCTTCATTTCTCCCTTTTCCATTTCAAAAATTCTAAGCATCTTCAATGTGCCCCTTTTGCTATTGGAAGTAGAGTCTTTCTCATGTTCTGAGGCCTCCTCTTCTTTTTGTTATTCTGTTCTCACCCAGCTCCTGAAAACTCTGAGACATTACTCCAGTCACCTCCCCTTTCTTGCACTTCCAGTCTTTTCCTTTCAGTTGACATCTTCCCAGAAACTTACAAACGTGCTCAGGTCTTCCTGACCCTTTGAGCGACTGCTCTATCTCTCTCCATCACTCAACTTGTCACTGCTGCCACTTCCTCACCACCCACTCCTTCCTTCATCCTTGTGCAATCTGGTTTCCGCCCCCACTTCTCTATGGAAACTGCTCTTCTGATTTCTCGAGCAGCATCCTCATCACCAAATTGAATGTGTTCATGGCCCAAAGGAAGCACCAAGAAAGGAGAGGCCTCCCCACCAGGATTGTGTAGGGTCCTGGGAAAAGACAAGGCTAGTGGGAGAGTATATCCCATGGTAGATTCAATTGAAGTTGGTCTTCAATAAGCTGCCCTATTCTATGCCTTATGCCCAGTGATCGTGGCATGACCCCATTGGGTCAACAAACAAAAGTCATCTCTCAGTGGCACCCCCAACCCACCCATTCACTTTTCTCCAGGCTTAACATCACCAGTTCCTTAACATCTCCATAACCAGCTCCTGTTAGGAAACTGTAGGCTCCTCCCCATTCTTAGCAGCCTCCTCTGATGAAGATTTGATTGATCAGGCAAGCGGATCTCTGCCCTTTCTGTGAAGAACTGGTCAATGCAGTGTCATCTGCTAAAAAGATCAAGGTTTTCTTAAGCCATCTGGCATGTTGACTCTAACCAGAAACTTGTAACGGAAGGTCCAGCAAGTATGGGACCTTGGTAAAGAAAGGTTATCTTTGCAATGAGTTTTTATGCATTTGAAAGTAATATAGTTACACTTCTTTAAACACATTCTGTAAATTTAGAGGCTCTTTCCCTTTACTCACTTTGTTGGTGAGATATTATTGCATTTTTAGTTTTTTATGCATTTCATCTTCAGTGGGTACTTGATAAAAGCTGAATAAAGAGCCGAAACTGGTTTGGCTCAGTGGATAGAGCGTCAGCCTGTGGACCGAAAGGTCCCTGGTTCGATTCCGATCAAGGGTATGTACCTTGGTTGGGGGCACATCCCCAGTAGGGGGTGTGCAAGAGGAAGCTGATCAATGTTTCTCTCACATCAATGTTTCTAACTCTCTATCCCTCTCTCTTCCTCTCTGTAAAAAAATCAATAAAATATTAATTTAAAAAGCTGAATAAAGAGATAAATACATGAATGAGTGAATATAAGTATAAACTATCAGGTTTTTCTTTGTATGTTTATTATTAGCCAATTCTCCATTGCTAATGCTAAGATTATCAGGTTACTATAACCCTAGCCAGGGCTACTTTTTGGATGTATTATGTAAGAAGACATGTCCTTGATGAATAAAAAGGTTAACTAAATCCAAGGAGGCATTGATTTCCAGTGCCTGGAGGGGGTCCCACTTTGTGGCTGGTACTCCTCTGGCAGGACAACAACCTCCAACCTCCAGCCCAGGGGTTGAGCTGGGAGGCTGATCTGTAGAGACATATCCTACATAGACATTCCTCAACACTTGAGCCCAACAAAGTGTGTCACAAGGAAGTCACGATGCTGGAGGGAGCACTGGGCTGGTGTCCATTGGAGTGACCAGCCTTCTGTGGAATCCCGCTGCCTTCCTCTCATTGATTTGGCCAGGATCTTTATTGTCTGCTCAAATGTAATTAAAGAGTCCTCTGATGGTGCCAATTAAAGACTCAGAGGGACGGGAGCGGGCGCTCACGGCATCACATGGTGCGGCGCGGTGAAGCTGTAAACATCCATTAGCCATTACAGTTCTCATTAGTCCTTGAAAAACAACTCATTAGTGTCCATAGAACTGACAGGTAAATACAGCTAATGGGCTAAATCTATCAATAAATTCATTGTGTGCAAAATCAGGGTTTCTGTCATTGTGCTGCTTGCAGTGACTAATCAGAAGGTTAAATACTCCTCCTGCAAAAATATATATAAGTTGCAAAGCACTTAGCCTGATAGACTGTGAAAAAATGGCATGTGAGAAACTAATGAAGACATCAAAGGCTTTATTTATACGTAGGGTGGGTTCATTTCAAGTTCAGGTTGCTATGAACTGTCACAGCTGTTTAGCTGAGACTAAATTTTAGAAAGCATATTGATTTGTTTTAATTTAAATGGGGGCAGTTTACAAAAGCTGCTTGAATCTGAAGTTATTCCAGAAACGATTGCTCAGTGCCTGGTGATGGTGGTGTATGTGTGGGGGTGTCTCAGATGCCATAGGGTTTCTCCAGAAAGACTGCCCATCCTGTAGCTGTTGGGGTGGGGGATGCCAGTAGCATAAGAGGGCAGGGTTGGGCATGCTCTTAGGGCTCACCTAGCCCCACCCTCTCATGGTGCAAAGGGGAAAACTGAGACCCAGGGAGGGCCCCAGGTCATTTGGTGGGTTGGTGGCAGAGTCCAGGTCTTTTAGGCCATTGCTTCCTCCTGTCTGATGCTGCCCACTTCTCTCCAGAGGAAGCACAAGGCTCCTGGGACAGGCAGGGCCCCCCGGTGAAGACTATCTCCCTGGGCACTTTTCTTTCCGTCCTTGGCTTTCTCCAGCCACGTGACTGCTCCAAGTGACACCACTTCCTTTTCTCTGGACTCAGCTCGGCCTCTGCTCTTGGACTTCTGCACTTTAGGGAGCGGTGGAAGCTCAGCTGCTTCCTTTTGGTCAAGAAACTTCTGTATCCAGCTGATGACTTCCCAGCCCTCTGCTAAAATGTCCCCCTCTGCCTCGTCAGACGGAAGGAAGGATTTCCTGATCTCCAAAGGAGAAAACATTAGGAGAGGTTATAAACTGGTCACTGGAGAGCTATGTCTGATCCCTCTGCCCCAACCTGCAGGCTTAAAAAATTTTTTAAATTTGTAATCAGCATACAAACAGGGTGATTTACCTAAAACATTGGCTTTCCAGCTTCTTCTGGGACATTGGACAATGTGGCCACACTGGGCTTGATTTCTGGCCTGGTCCATGTCACTGGGGCAGAGCAGTGGCTGTCCCTGTGGGTAGGGCTGTGTTTTCCTAGCATCTCAGTGTCCTCCAGCCCACAGCCTGCATGAGGACAGGCCAGACCCCTCTGATGGTCCTACTGACCGTCATACTGCCACATGCCACTGCCCTTGTAGGGGAATGACTTCTGAATGGCCCTGGCTGCTCGGTGGCACTAGCTGAAGAGCAGACCCTCTCCATTGTTAGAAGGGTGCTGAGGCTCAGAGAGGGCAACCCAATGGAAAATGAGCAAAGAAGTTTAAAGGCAAGTCCTAGGAAAGCACAAAAAGACACACAACCTCTCACTATGACCAGGGATATACGCATTAACACAACATGGTACCACTTTCCACCAATCAGTGAAAGTGCTGGAGAGGATCTGGGAAAATGGGAAGCTCAGTGCCAGCCATCTGCACAGCAACTCTGTGGTATGTAGGAAAACTGAAAGTGCATGTCCTCTATCCATGAGCAGTTCTGCTCCTGCATCTGACCATGAGAAACCCAGGTGTGCACAAAGATGCAATGCAGATGCTCATTCATTCAACAAGCGCTTACTGTGCACTTGCTGTATGTGCTTCACACTAGGGGGAGATTGGCAATGAAAGGCATGGAAGCCCCTTCCTTCACACAGCTTACCTTCTACTTGGGGAGAGCCAGGCAATAAACAGTAAGTGGAGAAATAAGTTTAGAGTCAGTCAGATGGTGATGAGCGCTGTGCAGGAAAGTGAGGCCAGGTAAGGGGTTATGGGAGAGTTTGGGCAGGGGCCACTGTTCTAGGGAGGGCAGTAGGGAAGGTCCCTCTGATAAGGAGACATTGGGGCAGAGTAAAGCATGTGGATATGGCTGTGTGGGGAGGGGGTGTATTTGGGGCAGGGGAATTAGCCCGTACAAAGGGTGGGGAGTGGGCATGAAGAGTCTGAGAAACAACAAGTAGGTCAGCGGGATAAGAGATGGAATCAGAGGAAGAGCCAGGGCCCACTCATTCAGAGCCCTGTCAGCCACTGTCGAGATTTTGACTTTCGTTCTCTGTGAGGTGGGAAGCCACTGGAGAGTTCTGAGCAGAGAATGACATGATCACACATCGTTTTCTGAAGATTGCTTCAGCTCTGGTAGCTGTGTTGAAACTACGCTGGGATGAGGGCAAGGTGAGGGGGCTGGTGAATAATTGAGGTGAGCGATGATGTGGCTTGGACAAAGTGGTGCTGGTGGCGACATATCCAGAATCAATGCTGTTGGCTGAAGGATTGACTATGGAGAGGGAGGGAAAAATGAGAGTCCAGATTTACTCCATGGCTTTTGCCTGAGCACCTGGAAGAATAGAACTGCTGTTTATGAAGGTCAGGGGAGACTCTGGAAGTAACAGGATTCGGTGCATGTGCGTGTGCATGTTACATTTAATAAGCTAATTAGACACTTAAGCAAAGGTTTAAAGAAGGCAGCTAGACTTATAGGACTGGAGTTGAGGGGAGAGGTCAGATGGATGGCAGAAACTTGGGCGTCAGCAGCGTGTAAATAGTACTTACAGCTGTGGGGGCAGGTACGCTGCCCAGAGAACCAGCCCAGATGCTAAAGAGACATCTACAGAGGGAGTCCTGGTACCTGCCATTGTCTGGAGCACAAGGAAATAAAGACAAATCAGAAAATGAGACTGAGAAGAAATGGCCAGGATGACCAAGAAGATGGGAAGTTAACAGAGTTTTCAAGGAAGAAGTAAGGGCCCCATATGCCAAGTAGCACTGATGATTAAGGAGAGGGAGCATGAAAACTTACCGCTGGATTCGGCCACATGGAGTCACGGGCCACCTCACCAGGTGTTCTGGTGGAACTGTGGGCAAGGACCTGATGGGAGGGGGCTCAAGAGAGAATAAGAAGGAGAAAATATGGAGGCGTTAAATAAAAGCAACTTTTCCAGAAGTTTTGCAAAGAAATGGAGTGGTAATTGGAACAAAATGTAGGGACAAATTACTATATTTTTTAAGATGAGAGAAATTACAATGTGTTAGTTGGCTGGTGGGAATGGTCCAGTAGAGAGGGAAAGATCTGATAACGCAGGAGAGTGAAGGAATAATTACAGAATTATTTGTCACAGCAACACATTATGAACAGCCCAAAATGTCCATCAAGATAAGAATGGATAAATAAAATATGTTCTATTCAGAATGAGGAGATGCTCTACAGCTGACTCACTGCCTAGAGAGGAACAGATTTCAATAGTAAGAAGGGGCCCCAGTGGTGCACTTGCTTAAGGATGCCTGTGCTCAGATCCCTTGTACCATGGACTTGCTCACACGCGTCTCTCCCCCTCTGGTCCTCAAACACTTAAACAAGTCCCAGTGAGACCCTGGCTGTGTCTGAGGCTATCTTGGGAGATCTTCCTCCTGTTAGCCTTGGTCAGAAGGATCCTGCATCATCATAATGAAATTATGACAATCATAAAAATAAAATTTAATTAGCAGCTACTCATTACAGAGTGTTTCTTCAACTTCCCCACCCTCATGCAGCTTCTAGACAGGCATTAAATAATCAATTCTAACAATTTCAAATTTGAGTTATGATGAGTGCTATGGAGGAGAATATCAAAGAGGGGCCAGGCCCTATCTAGAAGGTTCAAGAAATGCCTTTTAAGCTGAAAGAATAAGAATGAGCACGAGACAACCAGGCAAATGAAGGGAGAGAGGGAAGGAGAGAAGGGAGGAAGGGGGTGGAGCATCATAAGCAGAAGAAATAGCATCCCTCCATTGATTCAATAGGTACTGAGCAACAATTGTGTCCTAGGTGAACAGGCACAAACCCTGCTTTCTTGAGGTTGCCATTTGATGGAGGGAGTTGGAGTGTGAACACATGAATGACACACGGTTTCAGTTGGTGATCATGCTATGACGACAAGTCAAGGCAATGGTGGGGAGAGGACTGACTAGTATTTTAGATAAAATGACTAGAAATGTATTGAGAGAGAGGTGACCTCTGACCTGAGACCTGCCATGCAAATGTGCCAGGAAAGTGTCCCAAGCATAGGACACAGCAGGGGCAGATGCCTTGAGGGGAAGAGCAAGCCAGTATGGTGAAGCCGTTAATGAGGTGGGGCTCGGTTAGAGAGACGAGCAGGGGCCACATCGTGTAGGGCTTTGTAACAGTGTTTGGAGCTTCCATAATCCTGCATCTTAGCTGAGCTGCAATACCAAGTGGAATATTCCTTGGAAGAAGTCCAGGGTCCCCAGGCCCTCAGTGAGTAGGTGGGCTGTGGCTGGCTTGGTTCGCCTCCGCTGCAGAAGCAACCCCCACTTCCAGCCATATATCTTACCTTATCACTCCCGTCCATTTAGCATGAGCTGCATACTCCACTCCAGAGGAGAACTCTCACTTAATTAATTTTAGATTTAAAGCAACAAGAAGTCCTTATATTAAAAAACGGAGTTGGGGGGGAGAACAGCTTGTTAATTAAAATGTCAGTTAGGGTGTTCCTGGCGAAAACTATGATTAGTGAGTGTTTCCTTTGGTTACAAGTCCTTGTTCTTTGATATTTCATGTGTGAATTTAAAGAACCTCACACATGCGCCCGGCACCCGGAGACAAGGCTACATTTCATGGTGGTTTCAATGGGTTGTTCCGTTCTGTGGGCTCCAGGGTTGCCCAAACCTGGGATTGCCCAAGGGTAGCCCAAGCCTGAGCCAGTCTTTCAACCTCTGACCCCAGCCTCTAGCCTCAGAGGGTTCCTCCCTGACCCTATATCTTTCTCTCTCCTCACCCGCTCCCTATACACACACACACACACACACACACACACACACACACACACACACACACACACTGGCAGACTCTTGCTCTTCTTGTCTTTGGAAAACCTATTCATTCTTTGGGGACCAGTGTCACCTTTTGCAAAGCTTTACTAGAGCTCCCAGTCAGAAATATTTTATCCTCTCCTTTGAAGCTTCAAACATGTTGCTTACATCTTTGTTAGGGAAAAAAAAAATCTGAGAAAAATAAAAAGGTTGTTTATTGTTTATCCTCTGCAGCTACCTTCCAAGAAGGGTGGGTCCTTTGTTTGTTGTGTCGGCTGTTGGGTGTGGGGAGGCTGAACTGGCACAACTGGGGCAAGCCTGTGCCAAATTTCCCTGCTTGAGCAAGGGAAGAGCTGTAGAAAGACCTGGGGGTGGAGTGTACGTCTGGGAAGCTGAATGGGTGGAGGGATGGGGAAGCGCCTATAAGGAGAAGAAATAGCTTATGGCTGAAGAACTTTGGGGGCCTATGTGGAGGAAATAAATGTTTCATGGGAACTTCTGGTAAGTTTCATGTGCGGTGTGTTATGGTAATCTCTCTTTTGTCTCCCAGTGATGTCTTCAGTAATATCTGTTATTCACGAAGACTTAGTAGAATTAGATTAAATTGCTTTGGAAGGATAAGTATCAAGAACTGTGAAGGGTCTGAGATTCACCTTACTTGCAAGCTAACAAGTTAGCCTGCCATAGTGCTATGGATGCTGGCAGAATACAGGAGACTCTTGCATAAGACACAGAGGACCTTATGACTCATGACAGTAGCAGTAGCCATAGTGTGAGCATTTGTGCTGGTTTCCCAATTCCCACAGGGTGACATAGAGAGTCAACTAACACCTGCAGCTATAAGCAGTAGGTTTTACTACAAACTTAGGGAACCCAAACCTTTTATAATAAGCAGTAAGGCTATTTGAAACTTTTCCTAGAGAGAGACGTATCTTTATGTTGACATAAACAAACTTTGCCTTTGCTCTGGAGAGAGATAGCCTCTAGCTTCCAGGACTGTTTGCTATACGATATACTTTAAAGGACAGTCCCAATTAAAGGCAACCAGTACCCTGGCTTATAAAATGTGCAAAAATGCAAGAGGCTCACGGAGAATTGTTTCCACAGAGTAAGAGGAAGTACCGATCCCTGCTTCAAGGTGAGTGTGAGGTAAGACCTCTAGGTGACATCTGAGTTATGAAGTTTTATACAATGTTTTTTGAAAAGAATTGGTCTATTATATGCTATATAACAAACCACCAAAAACTCAAGAGTTTAAAATAAAAATTTCTTATTATTGCACATGAATCTGGGAGGTTCTGCTGGGCTAGGCTGATCTTGGCTGTGCTTTATTCCATCTCCTCAAGCCCGGCTGGGGCACGGAGGAGACTGGGCTCTGCTGCATGTGGTCTCTCCTGGCATGGCAGCGCTCCAGGAGACTGAGCAGCAGGGCCCCGGGCCTCCTTAGGCCTAGGCTTGGAACTGCCACCTTCTCTTGGCCCAGGCAAATCACAAGACAGACCAGATTTAGGGCATGGGGAATAGATTCCACCCCTATGAGAGGAATTCCAAAGTCACGTTCTAAAGGCACGAAAGTACAGGGAGAGGACTAATTGGGGCTATTTTTACAATCACTCTGTCACGTGTGCCTTTCCTACTAAACCTTGAGCTCCTACGTAACAGGGATTATGTCCTATTTAAGTCCTGTCTTAGTGCCTGGCCTGAGCTGGGCAATGAGAAGGCATCAGTAACGTCTTTCAAGATGAATGAATGATAGAATGAATGATATGCGGTAGGATGAATGAAAAGGACACAATAAGGAGTTGTTTTCTCTATGAACCAAATGACTGGGAGTACATTGGTCTCTGCCCAGCCACAGCTGTCCCAGCCCCAGGGTGTGTCTGCTTCTCTTGGTGTCTCTGCTCCCACTGCTGTTGCTCTCATCATATCAACTCTGATCTGGTCTGCAGCTCTGTTATTCTCTGCCTGCTTCAACCCATTCCTCCACATCATCTCCAGACACGGCTCCAAAACACTCACCTGACCGTCACTCCCCCATTTAAATCTGATGCCTACTCTCCCGGGCTTAGAAAATAAGGTCTCAGTTCTTTAAGCATCCATTCAAAGCTCTTTCCCTTGGGACTTGGACCCTGCCCTTCCTTGCCACACACCCAACATTCCTGTCACCCCAGATCACTCATTGATCTTGAATGTGAGGCCAACAGTCCCCTGAACTTTGGTCCCGACCATGCTCTCTGTCTGCCGTGTACTTGCCTGAAATCTACCCCTTTCCTTAGGTGTCCCCTTGACCTTTCAGAAAGAGACACGACCTACCTTTGCTCTCAGACCACTCTAGGGCACTTTCCTTCTCCCATAAATATGGCTGCCTCGGCCTTTGTGGGGTCTCTCTCTCTTGGGACTGGGGGTTTCTTAAAGACAAATTCTCCTGGTGTTCTGGGGATCCCCCACCCACCACTGCAACTCACCCTGAGAGCACAGTGGGGTCTCATGCAGAGTTGACTCTCACAGTGTTTGCTGAACTGAACTGAGATTTATGGAGAGGGAGGAGTGCAGGAGAGGGGTGGCGGGGAGGAGAAGGCGGGGAGGAGAAGGAAGGGAAGAGGGAGAGGGGAAGAAATGGAAGATAGCACAGAGGAGGGAAGAGGAGAGAGACTGCAGCCTTTGCAGAGGCATAACCAGCCAGTGCATCAGGTTCCGCCCTGGGCGTCTGCCCTGGGGCTCCTCTCCCAGCAGCCCTTTCTGGAACAGGCAATAGCCTGTGGGCTAAAGGCTTTCTACCCCAGGCTCCTGGAAGTGGACCCCGGCTTCAGCCCCTAAGCGAAAGGATCCTTCTGGCACTGCTGGGGTGGGGTGGAGGAGGGAGCTTTCCCTTTGTCTTGGGTTTTCGTCATTTTAGTCTGTTACAACTTTAATTTGTCACTTAATTACTGTTTACTGAGTCTGCTTGTAGCTAACATGTATTTATTTACTGTGCACTTTGATTTTAGTAGATTTCCCCCTTTTCCTTTTTTAAAAATTTATATATATCTGTATTGTTTATTCTAGTAATGCATGATTAGGTTTAAAAAAATTTAAAAAAAAACACACCACACATACACACAATACATAGAAAATAAAGTCCCTTGGTATTTCTTCCTTCCAGAGATAACCACTGTTGACAGTGTAGTGTATATCCTTTCAGGCTCTTTAAAAAGTGCTTATATAAATATACATGGATGTGACCCAAATACACCTAAAAAGCCTGTAAGGCGTCTCTGGCCAACCCTGTGTCCAAAATAACCCCCGACTCCAGCAGCCTGGAGAACAGGGGAGTCTTAGTGTTGGTTTCCGTAGGTGTGCGTGTGCAGGGGGGCCGTTCACAGCTTCAAGAGGGTCAGCTTCAGGCATCTTTCCTTCTCTCCCAACAACTCAGCTCCCTCACAGTGACTGCTAAAAGTCTCTCCCCCCCCCCCTCTCTCCTCCTCTTCCTCCTGCTCATCCCTTCTGTCTCTGGGCTGTACCCTCCTGAACTCTAGAGACAGGGAGCCCTCACCCCCAGCATAACTCCCAGGAAGTGTGGCTCTTCTGTGCCTGCTGTTCTTGTAAGAGTTGGCCCTCCTGGAACCCGTAAGAAACAAGTTGCTACACCTCTCCGTTGGCATAAATAGGATCATGCTACACACAATATTCTGCTAACCACTTTTGTTTTCACACCCTGCTATCCTGGATGCAGCTCCGTGCCTGTGCATCCACATCCATCATTTCCCTTGATAGACTTGAACAAAGTCTAGGGTAGGGCTCCATGGAAGGCATGGTCCGTGATTGCTTTAAGCAGCATCTTGCTATGGACATGTCAGTGCCTCCCATTTTACTTTGCTAAAAGCAAAGCTGCAATGAACATTTATTTCTATGACTTTGGATTTTTATGCCTTTTCTTTCTCTTCCACATGCCCCGAGTTTAGCTGTTCTGGCAAAATGTCTGCTAACGCTCAGTTTCTGTGTGTTTTTTTGTTTTTGCTTTTTGTTTTTTGTCCTGCACATGTTTCCATTGTCTTCCTTCAGGTTCCTTTGGGAAACCACCCCCTCACTCCCTGGGATCCTGGGGGGCTGCTATGCTCCCCACTCTCTGGTGCTATGGAGAGCAATCACATGACCAAGCTGGCCAATCAGAGCGCCCCTTCCTGCTGGCCTAGGTGATAATCCCATCAGTTTCCATTGTTGTGTCTGCTGGTCCTGCCCCAGCCTCAGGTTCATGGTCTCTGCTCAGCCACTGCCACAGACTTCACTCTGTTGTCTTGCCTTCAGGGCGCTGCACCTCTCATCCGTCCTCAACTGCAGCTCTTCGGCCTTGACTGCGTCATTCCTGTGCTTAAAAGCCATTGGTAGTGACTCCCTGTTTCCTGTGAATAAAGTCCTATCTCTTCAATCTGCCATCCGGAGCTGGCAGGACCTGGCTCCTGCCCACCTCTCCACCCCTGGGGGTCCCTACTCTCTTTCACAAGCACCGAATTCCCAGCTTTGAAACGCCCTGTCTTTCCCAGCTTCCATCCTTGTGGCCGGGCTCTTGACTCCACAGTAGTCTCTCACCCAAACAAGGCCCAATTCCTACCTAAGCTTTCAGCTCCTGACCCTTTACCTCTTCCAGCAACAACAGAAAATAATCCATCTCACCTTCCTTGGAGCTCTCCAAACATGCGGATGGCCTAGTATTTTTGTATTCCTCAGGGATCACTGATTACAAGGGAGCAGAAACCCACCCAACCAGCTAAAGTAAGGGCGGGGATAGTGCCTACTTTAAGGGCATGAATGTCTCATAGACCCCAAACTCAGCCAAACCTCATGGAGATTGAAACTGGGACCTGGAAAGCCATCAGGGGTTGAGAGAGACTCCACCTTTCAGTAGACACCTACTGCCTTTCTGCCTCTACCCTCTCAGTATGTAAACAGGTGTGATGGCAGCTGATATACAGTATGTGCTTTCCCCACCACTATGCTGGAAACACTTTTCTACTTGGGTACCTGTCATCCTACCCAGGGTGTAACTACCGGGGTCTGGCATGCTGTAAAGCAGGAAAAAGCAAGGTAGCAACATTTCAGCACTTACATATACACTGAATGGCCAGATTATTATGATCCCTGAATGCATAATAATATGGCCACTCAGTGTATATCCTGTATAATAAAAGGCTAATATGCAAATTGTCCCCTCGACCAGGAGTTCGACCGGCAGGCAGGCTGGCCGGACAATAATCTGACCAATCAGTGTATAATGTACAGAGATTTGTGGATTCATGTTTTCATTTTATTCTTGTTTAACCTCTCAACAACCCCCCCTCCGCAAGAATAGGTACTATTATTTCCCATGTTAAAGATGAGGAAATTGAGTCAGTACCTTGCCCAAGCTGACGGAGCTAGCAATGGAGAGAATTGGGACCCGCATCCAGGCCTGCTTGAACGAATACGTGAGCTTGTTCATCAGCAGCACGGATCTTGAGCTCATTGACTGCTGACTCTGGTCTCTCTACCCCAGGCACAGCAACTTCCTTCTTTGCTGCATAGAATCTTAGAATCTTTGCTGCCAAGTGTTCTCCTTTGTGCCCAGAATCTCCACAGACAAATAATCTGTCAGTGGACATGGACAGGTCTGGCTTCCCCAGCCCTAAGACAGCCCTGACCCAGGGCACTGGTTGCAAAGATTGGCTTCCCACAGACTTTGTTCCTACAACACCAACCCCCCACCCCCCAGATCAGTGTCTAACATTATAGTCATGAAGTGTGTGTGTGTGTGTGTGTGTGTGTGTGTGTGTGTGAATTCTCTGCTCAAGATCACCAGCTACCCTCACCTGGAGCAGATCTGAACCCATGGGCCCTGGAGGAGGAGCAGCTTCCCCTGAAACTAAGCGGAATTGGAGCCGGAATGAAGAGATGTGTGTTTTTCTAGGCCATAGCTTTTACCAGGTTCTAAAGTGGACCTGAGGACCCCAAACTATTCACAATCCCAGAGAGGCGTGTCAGCAGTTAAATCCTTGACCCTCGTTGGTTTTGCCTGTTTCATGCTTTTCCAGAAGCTCCAGACAGTCCCCTGACCCAGGGGTGTCAAGCTGAACCAAATGCCTCTTCGCCCTGAAAGCTCCTGTCTGCTGTGGTTTTGTGAAGAATATAATTGCCCGGCAGACCCAGGGCTTTCTCCTTTCTGCCGAGCTCCGCCACTCAGACCCACACTCATTATGTGGGGGCTTTCACACCGAGGCCCCGGGAGAGAGGGATGGCCCGGCGCCACTCCAGATGCACACGGTCCCCCTGGTCGTGCCCTCTATTAGAGCCACGGCTGGGCAGACCCCTCGGCCTTTCCCCAGGAATTTGAAAGGATCAGGAGGAAGGCTAAAGCTTAGATTTTTGAGCAGAGGTAATTTCAGAAGGTGGAATCATAGCTTAAGGAACCCTCTGGAGAGTTTTCCTTATGCAAAGCTAACAAGACATTGTGATAATTTCTCTGGCGCTGGCCTCATGCCAAGTTGGATTTTAAACGCAGATTATAAAGCAAACACCATCCCCCACAAGTATTAAAGGAGGGGAAAATAACAGAACGGGGGCTGCAAAAATGGTCTCTATTGTGGGACCAAAAGCCGTCAATCACGCAGGCTGACAGGCGTCAGAGATTGACAGACAGGCCCTCGCTCCTGACTTCAGTTATCAAGGGGAATGGGAAAAGTGTCTGCGAGAACATGTTAAATTGCCAAAGTCATTACCAGTCACCAATTACCAAAGAAAAGATAACAAGGTGTATTTTAGAAAAATCGATGCAACAACATGCATTTCAATACAGCGAGTTTTTTAGAACTTTAGAAAACAAAACGAACTATTTAGGGAATACACAATGGTTTTCAGTGCATACCAAACACTGGTCTTTGTAAAGTCATCAATATTCGCTTTAGATTTGACTCCGCTTAAGGGGAGCAAAGATCAAGCAGTAAACTAACATACTTTTTTTAAAAAATTTAATTTTATTATTATATTTTTGCCTGTAGTTTCAGCCAAAGGACACAATAATGATTGGAAGGCCAGGTGGGTCTCCCCCAAACCCCTCTGAGGAAAGTCCTGGCTGGTCATTGAGGGCACCTCTTGGAGCCATGGGCCGGGACAGGACAGGCCAACTAGGCAATGGTGTGCTGGCCAATGACGTGGGCATCTGTCCCCTTGGGACCTTTCACACAACCCAGCAGACCTTCCTAATCACCTGTTCTGAGCCCTGCCTTGGAACGGCTCCTGAGGATGAAGAGATAATGGGCATAGCTCCTGCCCTGTTGGGTCCTGCAGTCTGGTGTGGGGGCACATGACCCCAGTGAATTATAAGACGCAGCAGACTGATGAGACTTACCAGCCTGAGCATGAATGAAATGCAACAAGAGAATAGGAAAGGGCGAGGCTCCTACAGCCGAGGCAGAAAAGGCGACAGAGAGAAGGGAGGACCTGAGCTGATTCCTGGAGATCGAGGACTTCTTTCATTGGAGATGCAAACGCCCGGTAGGAGGGAGGGGCAGCATTTTGCCATTTTGTAGGGAAGGGGAGCCATGGCAAGTTCTTAAGCTGGGGAAGTAGACAAGGAGTCCAGGTCGTACCAAAATTATAATGAAATGGGGCATTTGGGGGGAAAGAAGAGAGAGAAGCCACAGAGACTCACTGGCACAATACAGCAGAAGTGGTTTCTTGGCTTTGCAGACATCCTATCTAATAAAGAGGGAATATGCTAATTGACCATCACTCCATCACAAAGATGGCTGCACCCACAGCCGAGGCCAAGTTCCCATAAGGAGCCTTAATGAGCAATCAGCAGGGACCTGAAGCTACAACCTCCCCTGCCCCCATGGGACTTGACAGGGGACTTCAGGCCGCATCCCCTGCCCCAGTGCCAGGCCAGGGGACCTGAGGCCACCATTGCCCCAACCCGGTGGGGCTTGATGGGGGACCTCAAGGTGCACACCAGTGCTGGGTCAGGGGAACTTGGGCCGTGCCCCGGCCTAGCGGGGCTTGACAGGGGACCTCAGGTTGTGTTCCCCACCTAGTGGGGCTTGATTGAGCACCTCAAGGCACACTCCCTACCCCAGTCTGGGCTGGGGGACCTCAGGCCACACACCTCCATCCTGGTGCAGGGCCAGGGTACCTAAGGCTATGCCCCCTGCCCAGCAGGGCTTGACAAGGGTGGGGCGGGTGGGGGCTGGATCTAGCCCAATGTTGGGGGGGAGGGTAGCCAGGTCTGGGTCTCACTCGATTATGAGGTGCATGTGGGTGGGTGGGACTTGACTCTGATCCCATGGTGTGCCCCAAACTCTGACAGAGGAAGGTTTTCATATACATTTTACTAATTTTCTTTCATCTTTGACATGTTTATTATAGAGAAAGGGCAAATAGCAATATTAAATTGTTTCCTCTAATTAATTCCCATTTAATGTGCATGAATTTCGTGCACCGGGTCACTAGTTTCATTATAATGGGAAGCATGTTTTCCTTCTTCCCCTCTCATGCAAGGCCTTGAAGCACTTAAGCTTTCTTCTCAAGTAGGAAAGAAAGTGTGGGCTGAGTCACAGTCAGGGACGGAGGAGAAGACCAACACGAGGGACCTTGGGAGAGGGGGAGATGGGAGAAAGGGCCCTTTCCTCCCGCGTGCATCTCAGCAGCAGGGTGGCGCTGGGCCTGGCCGGAGCTGGTCTCCTGCTGTGGGAGGACTTGAGGTGCCACCTACACCCAACAAGTCAGGGAGGGACTTCTTTTAACTTGGTAAGATTTGGACTGGTTTCACAACAATGGGATTATTGTGAGAGTCACTTAGGACAGAGAATAGGGGTTACCTAGAGGATGCCAGAGCGAGCATTTGTACTGGGCTTCTTTGAATGATATGTTTGAATCAAGCTATCTTTCCTTCTCTCACTTGCAACCTATCAAGGAACCTTTCCCAAAACACACACACACACACACACACACACACACACACACACAAACAAACAAAAAAAAACACACCAAAATACACAAACAAATAAAAACCAACAAGTTGAGTAAGTAGAATGGCCAGCATTGTGGACCAGGACATTTTCTCTTCCTCCATATGGTCAACTTAAGGGACAGGTCTGCCTTGTGGAAAAGGCGAGGTTGCCTAATAGATCACTGGTTGGATGGAGGGAGAAATATCAGGAGCCTCAGCTGACCACTGACCCAAACTATTATAAGCCTTTGCAAGCCTCTGTCTCTCTGATTCTAGTATCTTATTTGCAGCTGGTTCTATAGTCAGAGAACTCCCCCAACCCAATCTCTGTCCTAAGCAGAGGCTGGGGACTTTCAGAATTAGATAAAGGCCTTCATACAAGGGTGTGGCATGTCAGCAGAGACAGGGACTGGGGAGGACCCTAGAATGTGAACAACACAAGAAAAAGAAAGATATGGACTGAATTTGTCTTACTCTCCATACATGAGTGTGAGCGTTTACCAGTTTCTTTTGGGGGAAGATATGGAAATAAATTACCAGAATCCCTGCTGTATGTTTTTAAAATAATTTTTGAGATAAATTACATGCAAAAAATGATCTGATTTGAGTTTTGACAAATGTATGTACCTAGTCCAAGGTTATATTGTGTAACACCATATCAGTCAATATAGAGAGCATTTCCAAAATGTGCCCTTGTGATTCCAAATCAATCCTTCTCCCCAAATTTCCCTCCCAGGCAACCACTGATAAAATTTCTATCCTTAGAGATTAATTTAGTCAATTCAAACAGTATGTTTTCTTTTGTGTCTGATTCATTCATATTGTATCATGTATTCGTAATTCCAATTTTTCATTGCTGAATTGTGTTCCATTGTATGGCTATACCACAGTTTTTATCCATTCACCTGTTGCTGGACATTTGGGTTGTTTTCAGTTTTAGGCTCTTTTGGACAAAGCTGCTATGAATATTTGCGTACAGGTCTTTCTATGGCCATGTCTTTTTCTTGGGTAAATACCTAGGCATTGCTGTGTCATGTAATAAGTGTATACTTAAACTTAAAGGAAACTGCAAAACCCTTCTCCAAAGGGGTTGTAGAATTTTACACCCTCCACCAGAAATAAGGTGAATGCCCTATACACTCACTAATATTTGGTATTGTCAGTCTTTTTAGTTTAGCCATTGCTGTGAGTATAAAGCAGTACTTCACTGAGGTTTTAATTTGCATTTCCTTTGTGACTAAATGATGTTGATCACCTTTTTATGTATTTATTGGTCACATATATATCTTTTTTTGCAAATGTCTGATAAAATATTTTGCCCATTTAAATATATATATTTGTCTTATATAGTCTTTATTACATTATATTTAGATATATTATATAAATATAAATAAATGTATGTGTTAATTTTATGTGTCAACTTGACTGGCCTAAGTGATGCATCATAGATAGTTGGTAATACATTATTTCTGGGTGTGTCTGTAAGGGTGTTTCTGGAAGAGACTAGTATGTGAGTCAGTAGACTAAGGAAAGAGATCTGCCCTCATTAATGTACGTGGACATCATCCAATACCTTAGGGGCTTTAATAGAACAAAAAAGTGAAGCAAGGGCAAATTCTCTTTCCTCTTGAGCTGGAACATCTGTCTTCCCCTGACGCTGGACATCAAAGCATTTGGTTCTTGGGTCTTTGGACCCCAGAACTTATACCAGCAGCTCCCTGGTTCTCAGACCTTTGGATTTGGACTAAATTATACCCATAACTAACTTTCCTAGTTCTCCAGTTGCAGATGGAAGATTGTGGAACTTCTCAACCTTAAAACCATGTTAGCCAAGACCTATAATAAATCTCCTCTCTCTCTCTCTCTCTCTCTCTCTCTCTCTCTCTCTCTCTCTCTCTCTATATATATATATATATATATATATATATATATATATATTCTTTTGGTTCTCTTTCTCTGGAAACCCTAATACCATCTATAAAACAAAAGACAAAGTACTTTTTTGTACTCTGTCTTATAGTTTCAGGTTATATGTTTAGGCTTACGAATTCAAGTTAATTTTTTTTGTACAGTGTGAGGTACGAATCAAAGTTTTGTCCCCCCTTTGGATCTTTGTCAACACTCAACCAAACATACATGCACAGGTCTATTTTTTTTTTACTCTAATCTGCTCCACTGACTTATCTGTCTATCCTTACATGAATACCAAGTTGTCTTGATTGCTATAGCTTTGTAATAAGTCTTGAAATCGGTTAGTATAAGTCCTCTAACTTTAGAACACCACACTATCTATCATTTGTGATTGTTGGAAATAAATGTGCTTGAATTAAATGTATAATAAATTGTATACATTATCCCTTCCTAGTGTGGGCTGTTCAATCACTCTTAGTCAATATGTTGTGGTCTTCTGAGACCGCTGAGTTAAAGTACCCTTTTGGATTTTGCAATGAATAAAGATCTGGACTGGTGCACTCCCCTGCTGTAGCAGTCATGATTCTGTCCACAAACTAGATAACCAGCTTCCTTTCCAGGATGCTGCTTTTTAGCAAGGCAGATTTCAGCTTGGGTTGCTCTCCTTCACACTGTACTTATGAAGACATTCACACATCTGTTGTCTGGTTTTCCAGCTGTGGTATGGTGGAAAGAATGCAGGAGTAGCTAGCTGCAGAGCGCCCCTCTCTGGCACTTACCAAAGTGCCGATCTTCACAGAGGGCTTGAGAAGACATAAATCAATGAGTTGTCTTCAGGATTCCCAGTAGACTTGCTGGTCCCTAGCCAGGAGATTGCCTCAGATGGGGTCTGCCAACTTGGACACTGAATACACAGCAAATTCTCACCAGAGCCTGTGGCTAAGCCAGACATAATCTGGGAATCCGAGCAGTATTATTCTAGTCCAAAGGACAGTTTCCCTGAACTGCAATCTGACTCCAATTCTCCCATAGTCCTCGTTTCCATGAGCAGGTATGTTCAGCACAGCCTTCAACTTGGACTGCAATGTAGACTTGGAATTAGATATGAGTTCAAGTTCTGGCCCTGACACCCACTTAAAGAGTGACCTTGGGCAAAGCAGTTCACATGTTGGAGTCTAGTTCTTCCCCTACGGAATATAGCCTCTATCATCTTCCTCAGAGGGCTACCATATGCATATGGTCGTACTTTATCAATACAAACCGCAGTATGTGCTCAGTGGAGTGCAGGAACCCATGTAAAGGATGATCATTACTATTATCTATACTTTTAGCCAAATTGCAGCTATAGAGGCATAAAAAACGTTAGCGGCTACCATAGGAGAAAAGGTGTGTGTATGAGTGTTTCACGGCTGCTATAACAAGTGACCAGAACTTAGTGACTTAAAGGAACAAAAATTTATTCTGCTACAGTTCTGGAGGCCAGAGTCTGGCATCAGTCTCATTGAGCTGAGATCAAGGTGTGGGCAGGGCCGCACTTCCTCCAGAGGCACTCGGGGAAATCTGTTCCTCACCTCGTCCACCTTCTGGTGGTTGCTGGGGTTCCTTGTGCTTGTGATTGCATCACTCCAATCTCTGCCTCTATCTTCACATGGCTTTCTTTTCTGTCTACTTTTCTCTACCTCTCTCTTATGAGGACTCTTGTGGTGATGTTTAAGGCCCATTGGTTAATCTAGCATAACTGCCTCGTCTCAACATCCTTAACTTAGTCATGTAACCTCTGCAGTGTGTGTGTGTGTGTGTGTGTGTGTGTGTGTGTGTGTGTGTGTGTGTTGTGCGTGAGATATATGGACCAGAAAAAAATACACTCTCTGTCACATTTATACAAATCACCTTCCATGTAAAGCATCCTGCAATTTGGTCTAAACTACCTTCATGAAAGCTTGCTTAAAGTTTCCCAAATGTTGCAGAAGAAGAACAGCTCTTTTACAGAGTCACAGAGCACAAGAGCTGCTGTTCACCAGCCTTTGTCAGCCACTCAGACCAGGGGTTACGATAGCCAGGCCCTGCCAGTTACTCAGAGCTGTGTAGATGTGACCAGACCTCTTGGCTCTCGAAACCTAAAATATGTACTCTCTGGCCTTTTACAGAAAAAGTACGCCTAAACCAATGTCCCCACCATACAGATGGGGAAACTGAGGCTGGGGAGGAAAGGTGACTTGCCCCACTTCCCACAGGGACTTGGGGACAGATTGAGACCTGCAAGTGGCATGCTCGTGCTCAGGATGACCCACTACTAGGGTTCCTCAGAACTCCTCAGACACGTGGGCTGGAGGAGCCCAGAGCCTCAGAGTCAAGTTCAGGAAGACCTCTCACAGGGGCTGCCCCAGGCCCCAGCTGAGGTTGGAGCAGAGGCTGGATACTTTCCGGTGAATAGCCCCAACTTCATATCTAACAAATAAATTAATGCATAATGGAGAGAATAAATGAAGTGGTCAGGGTGTCTTCCAGGCCTAGAGAGCACCGGAAGCATTGAGCTAGGGCAGCCAGAAGGATCCCGGGGACCGGACCCAGCCTCCAACCCTCTGCCCTGAGGCCGAGGTGGGGTGTATCCTCTGACTGGCCAGCTCCTTAGCAGCTGCAGGAAAACTTGAGCGTTTGTAGGAACGGCTGAGCCCGTGAAGCCCACCAGTGACTCTCAGAGAGGCGGAGAGGGACCGTGGGGCCTTTAATGGTGACTAATTTGCAGCTTATTAATGCGGTGGTAATTAAGAATATTCATTTTATTAAAAGCCGTTTATTGTAACAGGGCTTGCTATTCTGGAGTCTGGCATTGTGCTCACATTCCAATCGACATAGGTCTATTGTGGCTCTGTGGATGGCAGGTCGCTGCGTCACTAATTGTTAAGAGTTTAGGGTCTAATTTTAAACCCTTTTAATTCCATTTGAAATAATTGCTCTAATGAAATTCAAAGTACTCAGAGGCAGCGGCGGAAAGGTGGATGGTGCCCCCCTCCTGCCCCTAGGGAGCCTGGCTTTGAGAGCCGTGGAGGAAGTTGTACTCGCCCTCGGGCTACGTTGGCTGCTCTCTTTATCCTAAGAGGAAATCTGTCCCAGTGAGGGTTGGTGAAGTCCAGTGAGGACCTGGCCCCTGTCCACGGTGCTGACCGCCGCCGAGGCTGGGCAATGGTTGTCTTGCCGGGAGAGGGACTGCAGCAGGAGGATGCTGTCTCAGGTAAGACATTTCTGTAAGCCACACAGGGTTGGGATCTGCAGAGAGAAGTGTGTGGGTGTGTGGAGGGGGCGGGGCCCTTTGTCCAGAGACAGGGTTCTTAGCTCCCATGGCACCGTGGTATCACCACTGACATGCCTCAGAGCAACAGAACCCAGGGATCATCTTCAATAGGACACAACTCTTTTTTAAATTTATTTTTAATTTATTTTTTAATTTATTAAGGTATTATCTGTGTACATAGCTTACCATTGCCCTCCCTCCCCAAAGACACAACTCTTACTGAGGGCTTCCTGCATGCCAGGCATGCCAGCAGGCATTTGCACATGCATTGCCTCACCTAATCCTCACAGCCACCCCACGAGATGGACCACATCATTTCTTCATTTACTGATGAAGCAACTAAGGCTGGGAGAGGATCAGTATCTTTTCGAGAGTCCTACGGGTTAAGTGACAGAGCAGACTTGAACAGAAGTTTCTCCATCTGTATTCTCAGAGGTTGTCTATCCAGTTTAGATCCTGCAGAGGCGGGTCTGGGACCAGCACACAGTAACTCAGGTGAAATGCTTGTTGCTCTATACCCGTGGCAGGTGGCCAGGGAAAGGCCATATCAGAGAAAGGGAACAGCAGGAGCAAAGGCTCAGAAGCTAGGAAATCCGTGGGATCTGGTGACCAGACCCTAAGATAATCCATACGATTCCTGTCTTCTGGTGTGCAGACCCTGAGTGTGGTTGAGGCCTGTGACTTCTTTCTAACCAACAGATTAGAGGCAAAGCTGATAGGTCACTCCCATTATTATATTACATGTATCATGTAATGATGATACATGATACATGTAATGCCTCTGCAGATCCTAACCCTGTGTGGCTTACAGAAATGTCTTGCCTGAGACAGCATCCTCCTCCTGCAGTCCCTCTCCAGGCAAGCCAACCATTGCCCATCTTGCTAGCAGTCTTGAGATCTCTCTTCCTCTGGCTTTGAAGAAGCAAGCACCCCTGTTGTGAACTGGCTGTGGAGGGACCCGCATGGCCAAGAGCTGCAGGTGGCTTGTCAGAGTGGAGGGCATCTGTCCTGCAGATTCAAGCGACTGAAGTCTTCCAGAAACTTTATTAGGAAGCCTCAAAATGGACTCTTCCCCGGTCAAACTTCAAGATGAGACTGAGCCCAGGCCAATATCTTGGTGCAACCTGATGAGATCTTGAAGCAGAAAACTCAGCTAAACCATACCTGGACTCCTAATCCATAGACACTGGAAGATAATACACTTGTATTGTTTTAAACTGCTAGATTAGTGGTAATTTGTTAATCACCAATAAAAAATGAATGCAACATTGGAAAAGAATGGCAGGAGAAGCAGGGCGGTGAGATGGTTTTCAATCCTTTTCCCCATTTCACACATCTCCCTTCAGAGACAGTGACACTGATAGCAGGACAGAAAGTTAGGCTGCAGAGAGAGACATGGCCATCAGCAGGAGGGAGCTTTAGCTCATGTCAAGAATTGTGGGCTTTTCCCCACCAGCCATAGCGGGGTGGTTTTAGGCCAGGATGACAAGGTCAGATCTGTGTCAGAGAAAGGTCACCTGGAGGATAGGTTGGAGGCCGGTAGACCTGGCAGGCTACTGCAGCAGTTCAGGCAGGAGATGAACCAGGGCAGAAGCAGTGAAGCTAGACAGGAAGATAATTTGGGTTTGGAGGCAGAAAGCAGGATGCCCAGTAAGATCCTATCTCTTCTACTCTTAGAGATCTCCAGGAAAGGAAATATTTTAGCCCACTCTTTCCTCTTGTCCAATACTCTAAGTGACTTCGTTAACTTGGTTTCAGCATAGCTTTATGAAAGACACTAGAGGCCCGGTGCATGGATTTGTGCACTGGTCGGGTCCCTCGGCCTGGCCTGCAGGGATTGGGCGAAACTGGCTCTTTGACATCTCCCGAGGGGTTCCAGATTGCAAGAGGGTGCAGGCCAGGCTGAAGGACACCACTGGTGCACGATTGGGGCTGGGAGGGAACTGCAGGAGGGCTCCAGGGCATGTCATGCCCGTCTCACCCTGTCCTGATTAACTGGACCTCAGCAGCAAGCTAACCTACCAGCTGCAGAGTCTGCCCCCTGGTGGTAAGTGTGTGTCATAGTGACTGGTCAAATGGTCAAATGAACAGTTGGGCACTTAGCATATTAGGCTTTTATTATATAGAATTGCTATAAAGAGGTTCTGTGTTTTGGGGTGTCCTTCTTCCCCCACACACATTGCATCATAGTTTCACTTTCTTGGGGGCAGCTGGGACTGTTTTCATTTTACAGGACCTCAGAGAATGACTGCAGTGAAATCACTCCCATGGGATCTTTTTGGTCAAATGCTCCTTATCATGTCCTCTGCAACCACCAAAAGGATTTAGCATAACCCGACTTGGACCTTAGTAAGATCTTGCAGAATAAATGGTAAATGCAAAGACAAAAATCTTGACCCCTCACCATCCTATCCATTCTTTGAACATTATTGACAGTAGGCATAAGGAGTACCAGAGTTAAAGAACAAATAGCCTTACCCTCAAGGCATTCACAATCTATTGAGAAAGAAAAATGTGTGAAGCAAAAATGCAGCAAAAGATCCCTAAGCAAAGGCATACACTGAGCAGTCTGGGATTCCCTAAGAAGGGATTGATATAGCACTACAGTTGAAGGATTTTCTAAGCAGAGGGCTAATGCAGATGTACAGGGGCATGAAAAACAACAACACTGTGCCTACAGAAATGAATGTAGCACAGGATTTAAAAGAGGGAGGGAGGGAAGGAGAGTTAGGCAACCTGAGGTTGGAAAGTCAGCAGTGTTCGGATCCTATAGGACCTCATGGGTTTAAGAGGCTTGGACTGTATTTTGTGGGCAGGAGGATCTAGGAAAGGAGAGTAAGCAGAGAAGGGACATGGTCAGAGTTTCATTCTAGAAAGTTGATTCTTGTGCATTGCGATCTTACCTTACAAACTGGGTGCTCATTTGGGCTCTCTCCATCTCAGTGACAGGCCAAAAGTATGAAAGTAATCCAAGGCATATCTTCCTCCTCCGGTCACCAAGCCCAGTCTGTATTATGTCCTCAGTATCTCTCAACATCCTTCCTCCACTGCCACCACTGTATTTCAAATGCCACCATCTCTCACCTGTCTACTAAATAGCTTCTTTACTGTTCTTCCTGGACTCACTCCATACTTTATCAAATCCATTCTCCATAACTAGATCATCCTTCTTCTTTAAAAGGTAAAATTTACCTAAAGAGAACTTCACAGATTCTAGTGATGTAATTTGATGAGTTTTGAAAATGCATGTACTCTTGTGACCACCACCCCAATCAAGATATAGGATATAGCCAGAAGTTTCCATGTTTTTCTTGTCTAGTAAATCTAGGCCACCACTGATGTCCACCATCAGAGATTAATTTTGTGTCAGAAGTCTTTTTCATTGTATCTATAGGTATTTGGGGGATAATTGATATCTTAACAACATTGAGACTTCCAATCCATAAACATGGTAAGTTTCTTCATTTATTTGGGCCTTCTTTAATTTCTCTAATTTTGTATTTTGTGTTTTTAATGTAAAAATCTTACACAGCCATTGATAAATTTATTCCTAAGTATTTTATATTTTTATGCTATTGTAAATGACCATTTCTAATTGTTTGCTCTTAGTATATAGAAATACAATTGATTTGTGTATCTTGTATACTGGGGATCTTGCTAAATTGACACAGTAGTTTGAATAATTTTTAAAAAGATATTTCTTAGAATTTCTATGTAAATAATCACATCATTGGTGACTAAAGACAATTTTACTTCTTCTTGTCCAATATTTCTTTCTCTTTCTTCCTAATTGTGTTTGCTAGAACCTCCAATACAATGTTGCAGAGAAGTGGCGAGAGAAGAAACTCTTGCCTCTTACCCAGTATTAGGTGGAAATTGTTCAAGATTTCAGCCACTAAGAGTGATGTTCACTGTGGGTTTTTGCTGTTGTTGTCGTCATTATTATTGCTGTTGTTTATGAGTCCCTTTATCAGACTGAGGAACTTTTCTATGAGCTAAATGGATGCTGAATTCCTCAAATAATTTTTCTGCGTCTGTTAAGATCACTCTTCTCCTTTATTTTTGTAATGTGGTGAGTTATTTTGACTTTCAAATGTTAAATCAACCCTGTGTTCCTGGGCTCTGCTGTAGCACCCTGTTTATATATGTCTAGATTCAGTGCATTAATTTTTATTCAGGATTTTTACACCCATGTTTATAAAAAACGTTAGTACGTGGCTTCCTTTTCTTTTTATATCATTGTCTGGTTTAAGTATCAAGGTTATGCTTGCTTTATATGAGACAGGCCCGTTTCAGCCTCTGTTTTCTGAAAAATTGTGTGTAAGATTGATGTTATTTATTCCTTAAATGTTTAATAGAACTCACCAGGAAATCATCTAGCTCTAGAGTTTTCTTTATGAGGTCTTTTAAATTATAAATTAAAATTATTTAATAAACAAAGAACTATCCCAATTATCTCTTTCTTCTTGTGTCACTTTTGTAAGCTGTGTTTGTGTGTATATTTAAGGAATTTGACCATTTTATCTAAGTTGACAAACTTATTTATAAAATATTGCTTTATTTTTCTTTTAATACTGGTAGCATAAGTAGTGATCATTATTTTATTCCTGATGGTGTATCATCCTTTTCCCCTTTTGTTCAATATCTCTTTCTGATCAGTCTTACTGGAGTTTTTTCATTTTTATTAATCTTTCCAAAGAATGAAATCTGACTTTGTTAATTTTTCTCTCTTTTGCACTTTTTTCTATTTGTTTCCATTCCTATCTTTATTATTTCCTTTTCTCCTTCCTTTTATTTAATTTTCTAATTTCTTAAGGTAGAAACTTAGATCATTTATTTTTAAATCTCTTTTTCCAATATAGTAAACACTTAAACTCACACACACACACACACACACACACACACACCCCTCTGAGAACCGCTTTGACTACAGTCCTCAGGTTTTGATATGTGTATTTTTATTATCCTTCAGTTCAAAATATTTTATAATGTCCTTTGTGATTTATTCTTTGATGCACTGGTTATTTAGAAGTGCATTGTTTAATTTCCAATTATTTGGAGCTTTTTCAAATATTTTAGTGTTATTGGTTTTTAATTTAAATTCACTGTTGTCAAAGAATATACCATGTAAGTTTTCAACCTTTTGAAATTTATTGAAACATCTTTTATCACCCAGTATATGGCCTACCTTGGTGAACACTCATGTATACGTAAAGAGAATGTATATTCTGCAACTGTTAGATATAGTATTCTATAAATGTGAAGTTTATAAAGTTGATTGATAGTGATATTCAAATGTTCCACATCCTTACTGAGTGGGTTTTTCTGTCTAATTGTGAGAGAATAACTATGCTAGGCAATGTTTTGCTTCATTTCTTTTGAGGGCCCATTAATAAATGCATACACATTTAGGATACTCATGCCTTTCTAATGAATGAATCCTTTTATCATTATGAAATATCCCTCTTTATCTCTGATAGTATTCCTTATCTGGAAGCCTAATTTGTCTGATATTAATACAGCCACAGCAGCTTTCATAGGCTCACTGTTTGCATAAGGAAGAGCATGGTATATCTTTTCATCTTTTCTCTTTCTATCTATTTCTGTCTTTACATTTAAAATGCTTTTTTTTTGGGGGGGGAGAACAGAAAGTAGTTGGACCTTGCATTTTTGTCCAAGCTGATAATCACTGGACCGCAGGTTCTTTAAAGCTGTACAATGAGGAGCTTCAACCAGCTGGTTAGAGAGTTGCCTTCCCACTCCCATCTCTATGATTCTGATCAATGAGGTAAGAGCCCCGAGTCTCTTCTCAGTTACGGGACCTGGTTGTCATCTGCTTGCCAAGACTTGGAGCCAGGACTCAAGGAGGAACCACCCAAAGGGAGTGAGTTGGGACAGGTTTTGTGTTGATTGGTGCAAATGTGTAGAGACCACACCAGATCCATCTTTGACCACCTTCTCACATGATGCACACGCTGATTGGTGGTTTCATGTAAGGCATATGATTAGAGACCTAGAGACTTAGGAATCGGGGGCTTAAGGTATTTGGCAGGTGCTGATTAGTGGTTCAATGCATAGTCCATATAAGGTGCCTGGTTAGGTGCTCAGGAATGTCCATGCTGCAGGTGCAGGTTATGTCATACTCTGTCCATCAGTTGGGGGATCTATCAGTCCTTAATTACAGCTGTCTTGTGGTTGAAAAGATGCTACTCAGAGAACAAGGACACTGTTTCTCCTATCTCTCTTCTCCTTTGCTTTTAGTCCTTCCAAGGCTCAGAGAGTTGCTTTGAATAACCTGCTGGAGGATTTTTTTCAAGGAATCAAAGAAAGGATTTCAAGGAAAGGAAAAAGCAAACAAGGAGGAAAAAGGAAGCCTACCATGCCCTAGGTCTGTTTTTAAATATATATATATATATATATATATATATTATTGATTTTTTAAAGAGAGGAAGAGAGAGGAATAGAGAATTAGAAACATTGATGAGAGAGAATCAGCAATCAGCTGCCTCTTGCACACTGCCTACTGGGAATGTGCCTGCAACCAATGTACATGCCCTTGACCAGAATCAAACCTGGGACCTTTCAGTCCGCAAACCGATGCTCTATCCACTGAGCCAAACCGGTTTCGGTGCCCTAGGTCTGTTTTAAGAAATCCTCACAATGACCTTAGGGGGTGCTTTTATGGTCCCATTTTACAGACAAGGAAACTGAGGTTAGAGGGGAGAAATAAGTTGGAATCGCTGTAATAGTAACTACGTGTCTACACCGGGCAGGGCACACGTGATTTAAGGGAAGCAGACCTCATCCTGTCTCTACAGAGGTCAATCCTGATTAGCCCAACACTCCACCGGGGCCTTCTCCAAGAGTTGATTGCTGTCCCAGGGAGGAACAGGTAAACTGGTTGGCTTAGTCAGGCTGAAGGGGAGCATTTACATCCTACGTCAGGGGGAGACGCTCACTCCATCTTCTGCTAGATGTGGGCCAGGAAACTCATATTGCCAGGGGAGGGGAGGACCAGCACTGGGATAAAGCAGAGTGAAGAGAGTAGACCTAGGACATTAATGAAACTGGAAAAAAATAAGTCTATCCGTTGCGACACCTCCTGCAGTCTGCACTAGCCCTGGTGTTCTCATGTGAGATAATACACGTTCGTGTTGACAGTTTAAGTGGCATTTTATGTTCCTAGAAGTTAAAGCTTCCAAATGGGGAAAAAATCACAGACCAGGTAAGTGGTGGACCTGGGTCAAAGCTGAGCGTGTCCAGCTCTGGAGTGAATGCTCAACTCTACTCTTCCTCCCTCGCAGCTGGAGGCGGTGACCCTTGCCGGGTAGACCAGAAAGCTGACGTGTAAAGAGGAAAAGCGATTTGTCCAGGGTCACAGAGCTAACAAATGGCTCACCGGGGCTCAGAATGCACGCGTGTCTCCCTGCAGAGCCCACCCTCTCCGCACGCCTCCGGGGCCTCCCCACACTTGAGGCTGCCACCCTTCCTGCACCTTTGACTCCAAACAGAGCCCTCTCCGTCACCAAATAATGTGATCAAATCAAACCTCCTTCCCATACAATTAGAAAACATAACAGGTTACAGCAAAAAAAATGCAAAAAAAACCTCCAAAGCTGCTCAAAGCTAATTAATTTCTATTACTAGTGAGAGAAGAACCACTTAACATGTCTTTTCTTATTCAAATTACCATTGACGGCACCTGCTTTTTTATTCTTGGGAAACCCTGCTACAATGCGGGGTAAATTATGTAAGACTGTAGAATTTATGAAGATAAGGCAATTAGCATTACAAAACCGAGTCCGGGTTACAATTTCTGTGGGAACAGAGAGAGTGATGATGCTCCCTTAAATGGCCCGGTGAAGCCTCGCGGATTGAGTCAATCCCTGTGGTAGTCAGGAAAATTGAAGGCTGAACGGCGCCATGACGGTGGGTAATTACCAGTCTGGGCCTCGGGTGATGGGGCTGTCTGTGCTGAGCAGGAGGCTGCCCGGGCTCTGCCTGGAAAAGGGACGGGGCAGGGTTTCTGGGGTCAGGAGGCAGGGAGGAGAAGACCTTCCTTCCCAGGTCCCTGGTCATCTGGGTCAAGTCGGATCCAGCACCATGGAGCCATCTGCCGATGTATTTTCTCAAAAATCTTCATCCTGCCCCGAAGCCCCAACCCCCTGCACAGCTGCCACGGCTGCGGAGGCAGCTGCCACGAAGCAGGTGCGTCCTTGGAGTGTTTGGATGTTAAGATTTTGCATCTGAGCTGGGCCGACTCTCAGAGACATCCGGGATTACCAAGGGGTACTTGACTTAATAGCCACAGATAGGGGGTGGATAGATAGGGGGTAGATAGATAGATGGGTGCTGTGGGTCCCCAGAAATTGTGTAAAATTGTATTTTTTTTGCAGAAGCATCTGTAGCTTTATTAAGTTCAAAAAAATTAATAATAATACCTACTTCAGAGGGTTGTGGTGGGAATTAAAATGAATTAGAATATGTAAACTATCAAGGGAGTCTAGCCTATAGGAGGCAACCGTCTATATTTGTGCCCACCCAGCCCCACAGATTCTGGGGAACCCGGATGGCGGGGAGTCTAGAGGAGAAAAGGCATTCTTACCCAAGTGGCCATTCATGATTTGAAGGGGCCAGGCAGCAGGGCTCAGGGGGAAAGGGGTGGGTACATGTAGGGCTGCCCGATCGAGCAAATTAACACTCAGAACGCCCAGTTAAATTTTAATTTCAGGTGAAGGACACAATCTTTTCATTAAGCGCGACTCATCAGACACACCTGTATTTTATATGGCAAAAATGGGGGCTGCAGACCAGCCTGGGGCCTATTGCCGGGCTACCCAGGAGCCCAGCAGCCTGGTTTGGGGTTCCTAACCTGCGAGGCTGGAGGAGCAGGGCTGGAGGCCCGGCAGAGTGGGGCCTCCAGGTGCTCTTCTGGCCCACGGGCTTCACAAAAGAGGAACCGACTAATAATTACCAGGCGATAGAAGCTCTCACTGAGCTCAGGCCCTTTCAGCACTGAAGCGGATTCCGGTTTTTAAGGAGGTCTGCAGAGTTGGGAAACCCCTTCCTAAGCAGTACAGATTGTCCCTTCCAGAAGGAGAGAGCTGTGGGTCCCTGCTTTCTCCTTCCAGTTAGTGAGCGGTCGGCGGCATCTCTGAGGTCAGGGCTCTCACTTCTCTCTGAGGCGCAGGGTGATGGTGGAGGAAGAGGAGGAGGTGGGGTTGGCATTCCGAAAGCCCTGGCTGCTCACAGGCCCAGGTCAGGAGCCAGCTACTTAAAGGGCACTCACTGCCTTTTGCAAACGGTGTCTCCAGGGACAAGCTCTCCCTCCTTTTGGACTCAGTTTTCTCACCTGTAAATGGGAATTATGATCAATCTACCTCTTCACGGACTGACTTGATTATTAAACAGGAGAATGTGTCTTAGCAGGGGCCCCTTCACAATCCCACCTCCCACTCCCCATCACCATTTCCAGAACTTCGAGGACGGACTTGCACCCAAGCCAGTGAGACTTGAAAAAAAAAACAGTAATGCCAAAAGCAAGGCCAACCCCCAGCTGATCCTATATTTGCATTCCTCTTCCCCTTCTGTATTGCTCCCGCGTGCCCATGACCCAGCTGTGTTTGTCCCTTTGGGTCCCCGTCTCAGGTAGGAGAAGACATACATTTGTCTTCAATGTCTCCTTGGAGCTGTTCCGACTCTCTCCAATTTCCAGCCTTGTCCCCAGGGTCCCTCCCCTTCCGACTCCCCCGGTCCCAGGCTGAGCCTTGCCCACTCCCAGAAGCCCTTCACTTCACACTGGTCCCAGCCATGCCTTCCTCATCTGCATCCCTCTGCTGAGGCCAGTGGCACAAGTGAAGAGAGGCTCATGCAATCCTGAACCTGGGAGGGGGGGGGGGGCGATGCTAATCAGGCACCCCTGCAGCACTGTTGGGCTTGCTTTGTAAACTGCTGACCGGGTCGTTGTCATAATCCTGATGAGACCCCTGGTGGGCCCAGGGTGAAAGTGATAGATAGCTCCTCCCTTCCTCCAGCTGATGGACGGAGAATGATGTAAGCTCCACCTGCAGCCCGGACATTCCTGAGCATCCTAACCACACACCTTATACGGACTGTGCATTGAACCACCAATTAGCACCTGCCAAATACCCTAAACCTCCGATTCCTAAGTCTCTAGGTCCCTAATCATATGCTTTACATGAAACCACCAATCAGCGTATGCTGAGTGCCCTAAGCCCCGTCCCTTCCTTTTCCTCCCCTCAGAAGGCGTGTTCACCCGGCACGTGTGCTCTTTCTCCTCTGGAAGGCAGCCCGGCAGCGGTCTTCTCCAGCAGTAAAGCCTGTGTCCTGGCATCCCACTCTCCGGGCCCTCTGTGTCATCTTTCAGAAGGCTGGTCTGTTGGTTCTGCATCAGCAGGAGAAAGGAGAGCGATGGGGTGGGGTGGAGAGAGCAGAGGGTGCTCAGGAAGCTCCTGCATTAGGATGGGCGCCCTTACCCTCTCAAAGAGAGGGGACATTTGACCAAAGAATTAGACGAAAGGCATCCTAAACTGATAAAGAGTGTAGCTTAGAGAACACCCTAAGAACATTCATAAATGAAATCCCTTTCGCTCCAGTAGCGAGTATGATGGAGGAAATCCTCAAGGGGACTGACTACCTGCTCCCTCCTTCAACTCACAGCACCGAGCAAGGCTTAGCCACGGGCCTTAGCATTTTGCCCTCCATCTCCCAGGACGGAGAAGGAAGTGTTAGCACAGGGCCCCAGGGGGCTGACTTCACCCAGGCAAATCCCTCAGGTCTCACATCCATTGTTGGGTTGGGAGCCTTCATAACTGGGAGGTGGGCAGGGCCAGAATTACAGTGGTGAATACTCCTGTTTTCAGATGGGGAAACCGAGGCCTGGTTTCCTGAGGTCGTTCGGTTAGTGGATGAGGAGCTAGGCCCAGGACTGGCGCCTACCCCACTACCACACCAAGGCTGCCTGCTCAGGTCTGGTGACATCCTCAGGTTTGTATTGGTGCCTAATTGCTGGCTTGAACTCATTTTAAACAATAAGTTTTTACTGAAAAGAAGGCTTCCTCAGAGGTTCGGCAGGCCCTGGGGTTATTCAGATGAAAATTCTACTGAACTTTATCGAGTGCCCGCTGAGTGTGGACACTGGTGGGGCATTTTCACAGACACTCAATGCTCTGACATCCATGACTCTGAGGAGCTGCAGTGACCCCCATTTTGCAGGCGGGTTTGTGTCTTTGCATCCCAGAAAGAAAGCCAGACACTATCCTAAGAAATGCTATTTACCCTGTTTCCCCAAAAATAAGACAGTGTCTTATATTAATTTTTGCTCCCAATGATGCGCTAGGTCTTATTTTCAGGGGAATGTCTTATTTTTCCATGAAGAAGAATAT